>OY970833.1:34854673-35145424 GCA_963853835.1 Calendula officinalis
CGTTATCCGGGAGTCCAGAAATCGTAAATGGCGGACTCTTTGAGTCCGGAAATTGGTTGGGATAATTTAATCCGATCCGCTTTATAAGAGAGGTCACTTAAACTAAAAACAGGATACACAAAATCTTCAAAACCTCACACACACATTTTTTAATCAAAAATTGAGTTTTTAGAATGTGGCGCACTCAAGCAGTGTCCGTCCTTTTACTTCAAAACCAGATCGAGGAATTGCAAGATACAATTGACCAAATAGAGGGTCACGCTCAACGTTCTCGAATCCGAGAGCTTCGATTACACATGGATGAGATACAAGATACCGTTACCGATATGCATTGCCGGGCTGATTCAGCTGCGTTTGAAGAGAAGAATCAGGAGGCACCTGAAGATGAAGACTATCACTCCGAGCCATCTCTTTCAAGTACACACAGGAGGATGTCATATTCCAGGATCCGACGTATGAGGGAAAGACCTCCACCTACAATACATCTCAGGGAGCAGCAAACTCAAAACTCCGCATCAGGGAGTCAACAAACACACACAAATGATGTGGTTACTCAGCATGGGTGGGCCCGAAGTGTAGAAGAATTTTACCTCCACGGGGATAGCCGCGGTAATGATACTTTTTGCTATATTGCATTCTTAGGTCGTAAAAAAGTACCAAGAGAGTTTTGGAGTGTCCTAGTAGGTGAGAATGCAAGCTCTTCTTTGTGGCCTATGGTAAGTAATTTAATTTTGTTATTATGAGTTTTATGTAATCAAATCACAAATTTAACTAATTATATATTTTTTATAGCATATAGAGGCTTGGATTAAAAGATGGATGCGTTACCGGTGGTACGTTGGGTATAAAACCGGAGAATATACGCGATGGACAATAATATCCACCGGATTTGAGCCTCTTTTATCACCACCTCACATATCTGAGGCAGCTAAATATGCGGATGGCAGTTTGACACCTTATCCCGCTTGGGGGGACGTAGATGTTGTATACATTCCTTTTTGTTTAAATGATAACATTTGGTCACTTGCGCAGATGAATCTCGTTACAAACGAGACATGTTTTATCTGTAGTTGTAAGAAGTCCTTAAAAAAAGAGTTGTTTTTGTCAATGGTTAGACGTTGGAACGAAAACTTGTCGGCTTTACGTATGGCGATTTCGTACGAAGGAAGACCCGACCAACCTAAATCGTCTATTTATTTCGCCAAAGGCATACCTCAAGGAAGTGCAGAAGACTCCTCAGTGTTTATTTGTAAGTTTATGCATTATTTGGTAACAGGGAAATCAATCTTGAAAGATGAAGGCATCGATTATAATCAGGTGGCTACGGATTACCGACGGCTTATGGCTCGTGAATTTTATAGCTATCGTATTTTAGAATCACAGCCCAAAATATTTCCCTTTAGACCTACGATGTTATTTGAAGAATTGGAATAAAGTTTAAATTGTATCTGTTATTTATGTAGTAATAATTTGTCTTCCAAAAAAATTATTCGTCTAACTTTGAAGCTTAGTAGAGTACGCTCTTTAATTATTCTGATATAACTTTTTAAATACTAGTTGTAGTATTCATGAGAATTTAAACATCTGAAAAAGAATCAGAGAAAATAGATTATAAATGAAAGAGTTATGATAAATTCAAAATGGCAAAAAAAATTATTTATAATGCCAAAACTTTCAAAATGCTAAATTTATGGATTGATAACTTCAAATCTACAAGGTTCTGGACATGAATCTAAATTGTATTTGTTATTTATTTATGAATAATTTGTCTTCCAAAAAATAATATTCGTCTAACTTTGGAGCTTAATAGAGTACGCTCTTTAATTATTCCGATATAACTTTTTAAATACTAGTTGTAGTATTCATGACAATTTAAACATCTGAAAAAAAAATAAGACAAAATAGATTAGAAATGAAAGAGTTATGATAAATTCAAAATGGCAAAAGTGATAAACATGATAAAAATCTAATGATGATTGCAAAGTGATAAAAATGAATATATGACATTATTTACATGTACAATTCACTTCAAAATAAATACTTGCATAACTAAAAAATAAAAAATAATAATAAAATAATTTAATGATTGTGGCCCATTCTACCTCCCGTACCACAATCCGGCGGTCTTATAATTCTGCGCGGCCTACCTCGTTGTTCGTTTTCGTAATCAGGGTCCCGATTAATGTCAAACATATGGACCGGAGTAACATGTCTATCTGGAGGTTCGAAAGAAGATCCGCCCGGCCAATAATTTTCAGGGCAATCAGACAAATTACCTGCCTGAGAAAAAAGTGGGGGTGCATCGGCATAAGGGGTATTAAACCCCCAATTTGGGAGTTCGTTGTTTTGAGGCATTTCAGGAATATTAAGAAAATTTTCATTGTATGTCATACTAGAATCCTCATTTTGATAATGCATACTTGAATTCCCCGGTTCAAAGTTGAAAGTTGGAATGTAGGCATCAGTATTATCCTGGTTCGATGTGCCCATCTCCATCTGTTGTGATGAACTGGCACCACCAGTATTATCCCGGTTCGAAGTGCCCACATGTCCAGTTTCAGTTTGTTGGGAGTTACGTGACCCCCGCCGCCGCATCCATCTAGGAATTCCCCTTCTTTCCTCCTGGGTCAGTTGTCTGTCAAACGGTTGACGGTGATCCTGTGACACAAGAGAATTCCAATCTATTGGACGCTCATCTGCATGTGCTGTCTGCAAGACTGACTGGGACATTTGCAAGATGTTGCCTAATAAAGGCTCACACGCCTCTTGTCCCACCAAAGGTTGCATCATTTGTTGAACGTGGGTTAACCCATCAACCTACATACCAATAAATATTATTATTATTATGATATTTTACCGATGTGTAAATTTTGTTATGATATATTACCGTAAAATTTAAATTCCCTCCCAAATTATGGCCACGCAAGTTGTCTGGACCAAATGCTGGATTTTTAATATGGATTATGGTACGTTGGTAGTACCAAGTCCTATAATCATGTGAAGTACTGGGAGTGTTCGTCACATTTGCGGTGACGTAATTCACATGGCGGTTGTTCCAATGTGCTAGAAATTGGTCTAGAACCCTCTCCCAATCTTTTCCGGCTTCTCTCCGGCCAATTTTTTGTAACCATATGTGTTGATTTGCGTCTGAAAGGGGGGGATTAGGAATATCTTGAAAGAGATTGAATTGTCTCATTACCCTGTTGGGTAAGTACTGCTCAACTATTCCCCAGAAAATCACATATGTTACACAGAGCCAGTTTTGAGGCTGCTCTACACACACCGGTGCTAAGAGATGCCCATAATTATCATAGGGAGCCCATATGAACTGCAAAATATTGTTTTAGGTTATTTAGTATAAATCAATTAGCAATTATAGAATTGATTTTAAAAGTAGAATACCTCTTCACTTTTTAATGCTTCCAACGCTGACCTATAGAATACCAAATTTGACCTGGTTGTACTCGTGAAGCTTAACTTCTGATTCCACCTGCATTTCCATACATTGTATAATAGTTATCAATAGTTATCAATAATTGTCAATAATTTTTTAATTTTAATGTATTGATAACGGATTACATACCTACAACCAAATGTTTTTCCCTGTACGAGACTAGTATCTCTAATACTAAGAGTTGGAGATAATAATGGAAACCTACTCCAAACCCAAAACTGCAGCAAACCTATAGGACCACAAATTTCTGTTGCGTCCTTATCAGATGCTTTGCCAAGGTTTCGGTAGAGACTGGCCAGAACAGCACTACCCCAACTATATCGACCGCACATCTCTAGGTCTTCAATGATGTCCAAAAAATACAACTGGACCACAGAGTCACTTGAGTCGGTAAATAGAGTACCACTAAGTAGAATGATTATGTATATTCTGGCCCTTTGTTCATATTCCACGTCATTTTGTGGTGGGGGAGCCTGTGCTAGAAAGTCTGTAAAACATTTACGTTTTACCTGGCTGGATCTGAAATCATTAAACGTTGGCCTAAAACCGAACAGATGTTGAAACTTGTCTAGCAGATCAGAGGAATACTTGTATCCCGGGTCCTTACGGGTAACGGCGGGGCCATTTGTACGCAAACCCCATATTGCTTGAACGTCCTGCAAGGTCACGGTGACCTCTCCTATTGGCATGTGAAACGTATTGGTTTCAGGACGCCACCTCTCGACAAAGGCTGTGACAAGAGCGTGATCAAGTTCCCGCCATTTACAGGCGAACACTCCCGCAAAACCAGCCTTTTCTAACAGGTCAGTCACGCCCTGGACAGGTGGGTGTGCTTTGAAGATTTGAAAAAATCGTCTGTCATTCCGCCTGACATGTAAATCATTTTCTTGGATCTGATTATAAAACAGATGATAAGCTCGGTGTTTATTAGCTAAATATAACAACTCCTGGTTGATGGGACCGGGAACAAGTTGCATGTTACTCATTTTGTAAAATGTGTTAGAGGTTTTTGACGGTAATAGTTTTTTTGATGGTGATAGTTTTTTGATGAAACGTGTTAGAGGTTTTTGATCGTGATAGTTTTTTTGAATGTGAAGAAAATAATTTTTGATGTTGATATTTATAGTTATAAATTTATGTAGATTAATTTTGTGATTATAAAGAAAAAGGAAATGTATGTAGTCTTGCTGAACGTCAATTAATTCACAGACTTAAATTTTAGTGGTTGGGGTACAGAATCACGGACTTTAAATTTGTGGTTGGGATTCAAAGCAGTATCAATTAATTTGGTGGTTGGGGTGAAGACAAAGGTTTTGGGTGTTCCCGAGTCTGAAAATTGAACTTTTGGACTCTTAGAGTCCGGAAATTACTGACCGTGGTACTCCCCGAGTCCGGAAATGACGAACCTTGGTACTCCCCGAGTCCGGAAAACTGACGGGCGGACTCCCCGAATCCGGAAAACTGACGGGCGGACTCCCCGAGTCCGGAAATGACTGAAAAGTGTACCACAGTTTTAAATTTTAGTGGTTGGGTTCGAATATAAATGTTGTGCAGTCAAATCGGATTTAATTTTGAGTGGTTAGGGAATCCGAATATTAAGTATTGAAATGATAAATATTACAGTAAAAGTACCACCAATTTATATACTGATAAAAAATAATGTTTGTAGATGAGGACCACCAATTTATATCTATAAATACAACCTTTATACTCAAACACAATATATCCTCTAACTATTCAAACACAATATATCCTCTAACTATTCAAACACAAATATCCAGTAATATTATCCTCCAAAATGTCTTTGAGAAAGCCTTTCATTGTTACTATATATTGGGGTGGTAACCTTCAATATACAAACGGCAACATAATAGGTGACAGGGAAAGCAAGCAATGTTCTATTGTTTTTGTAAGAAGACACAATTACGAAGCGTTTCAAAATTTGGTTTACAACCATGTTCAAGTCCCGCAAGAACAATACAAGTTACATTACCTTTTATGTTATGAATACCTGGGAATATTCTATATGTCTAGAATCACAAGTGATGAAAGCTTAGAGACATTATATTTCATTGCCGATTCAAGTGAACATTTTATGGGTCATATAATTGTGGAATTGCACAATTATATGCAATATATGGGGCCACAACCTCCACAAACCGGGTTTGTGGAATTGCACCAACATTGCTCAGGTGCAGAAGTACTTACTGTACCGGAACCTCCAACTCGTTATCAGTCCGCAGTTATGACTGGTCCATCGGCATCTGCCCGCTCGTTAGATGATCCATTACCTGACTTGAATCTCGCCGTTGATAACAATGAAGATGACGGCTTAGACAGATCGGAAGACGAACCACAATCTGATGATACGAGAGACGAATTTTATGACAACGGTGAGGCGGATCGTTTTGATGATCAACCAAATCAGCATGTTGATCAACAGCCTCAACATGTTGATCAACGTCCTCAACATGTTGATCAACGTCCTCAACAACCTTTGTATGACTTTTCCCAATTTGAAACAAATGCATACAATGAGGCTGATAATGGCCCCATGCTTGATGAACACGATGAAATATTTTTTTGGAGATCAGACAGGCCTGATCACCTTCACATTAATATGTATTTCTCTAACAAGCAAGAGATGATTGATGCAGTTAGGTCTTGGAATATAGGCCAAAATAAGGAGATTTGGGTTATCGAAAGCACATCTAAAAAGTGGGTTGCTAGGTGCTCTACTCTTAGACCGCAAAAAATTGAGAACAACCCAGATGACAACCCAGATGACAACCCAAATGACAACCCAGATAACAACCTCCCATCCACGAGCAACCAATCTACCAGAAACCCATCTACCCGTAGCAACACATCTGATATCATCCCATTTACCAGCAACTCAGATAATGAAGAAGAGGAAATACCATGTAGTTCAGATGATGAAGAGGCGGAAAAACCATGTACTTGGTATGTTCGTTCAATTAAGAAGCGGAAGGAAGGGTTGTGGCAACTAAGAAGATGGGTATCCATGCACAATTGTGAAAAAGGTACGGTTGTTGGAAACAAAAATAAATGTTTGACGTCCGCGTTCATAGCCACCCAAATCCTCCACCACGTACGTGTCAATATCGCATACCCGGTAAAACACATCATGGCTCATGTTAGTGAACATATTCACGTTACCATATCTTACATCAAGGCTTGGCGTGCTAGGCATATTGCTATAGAGAGGATATTTGGGAGTTGGGAAAGCAACTTTGAAGAGTTGCCAAAGTACATTAATGCTTTAATTCAGTCAAACCCTTCCACAATCGTTCAGTGGTCACTTAGGGGGAGGGAGAGTCCTAATGACACCCGACAAGTTTTCAAGTCTATTTTTTGGGCTTTTGGACCTGCTATCGCAGCCTTTCAATATTGCATGCCTGTTATTTGTGTAGACGGGACATTTTTAAAAGGCTCCTACAGAGCGAAGCTCTTGACTGCCGTCACAAAAGACGCAAATAATCAAATTTTACCTCTCGCGTATGCTATTGTTGACGAGGAGTCTAACGAAAATTGGGTATGGTTCTTCAATCACCTACGGCGATACGTTGCAAATCACAGTGATAGACGGTTATGTGTCATTTCTGACAGGCACCATGGGCTTCTATATGCAATGAACAATCTACAAGAGTGGCAAGAGCCGCGTGCGTATCATAGATATTGTCTGAGGCACGTCAGAAGCAACCTCAACAAACGTTTCAAGAACCACCGAATGAAGCAACTATGTTGGGTGATGGGTGCCACGACTGAACAACGTAAGTTTGACGTAGCCAAAGAAGAACTCATATCTATCAACCCGGCCGGGTGGGCGTATCTGGAGGAAATCGGGGTTGATAAGTGGAGTCTTTTGGGAGACGAAGACCATAGACGTTGGGGGAACACGACGTCAAATATTGCCGAGAGTTACAACAACGTATTGCGTGGAGCTAGACTTCTTCCTATTAAGGCGATGATTGACTTCACCTTCACAAAAACTGTCATCCTTTTCAGGGACCGCGCGGAAAATGCGTCTAATTGTAAGACGACACTAACCCCGCGTATGTGGGGTCTTTTCACCACGCGAGACAGATATGCCCGGCAGCACGATATTCTGAACTTTGACTACGAGGAGGGCGTGTACAGGGTGAGGACAAGGGTTCAATTCGGCCATGGTGGGAATGATCAGACGGTCACTTACAACAACGGAAACGGTGATTGTACATGTGGGAAGTGGCAAATGATGCGCTTTCCGTGTTCACATGCTATTGCAGTTTGTCGTCATAGGGGGGGTGACCCGAAAGAACTTGTGAGTCGGGTCTATAAAATAGATATGTACAAACGTCAATATAGGGGAGCTTTTACACCGCTACCCCATGTCGCTTACTGGCACGACCCTAATTGGGGATTGAAACCCGCAACTGGAAGAATTTCAACAAGAAGAGGGAGGCGACAACAGAATAGGATAACTACCGAGATGGACCAGGCTAATCCAAGGCAAGGATACAAAAAACGTTGTGGAATTTGCACCGAGATAGGGCATACCAGAACCAGATGCCCAACTATTAGTAGAGATTGATTGTAGAAGCATTATGTTCTTTTTAGTTTTTTAGTTTTTAGTTTTTTATTTTTGGTACTTAAATTAATGTATTATTAAATTTCGACAAGTTTTTTAATGCACTTTTTAATATGATAAGACCGGTCTTATTTCACATGATATATCAAACTATATTACATATCATTCATTCTCACGTTTAACAGTAAAAATCACATTTCTACCATTAGTCTGATAGTCTTCATTAATGATAAAAGTACAAAGTTCATCAGGTTGAATTCCGTTTTCATGCATGAAATGCTTGAAATCACCACTCATTTTAACTTCCCCAAATCGAGTAGCATGGAGGTCCATGACTTCAACAGAATCACCTCTTCGTATCACGCAATGTCTTTTCTGAAGGAGGTGGTTATGCTGCCTAACAAACCGAGGCGGTAAAAGCTGAAAATACCAAAAAATTATATTTTAGTTAATTGAACAAATATTATCTTGTAATTTTAAACGTACCATCTTTTGCTTTCTCGTGTCAAAATTCTTAAACCTCCCTTTTAACTGCCAGAGATGAATAACCGGTGGTCCTATTTCACGCAACATTTGAATATGTCGCTCATATTGAGCTTGCTCTGCATCAAGCCAAAGAAGTTGCTCCTCGTCTGCAAGTTCTTCCGTATGCACCTCATTGTAATCCATAGCTATCAAACATTCTAACTCAGCCTCATCTAAAGGAGGCGAATCATACACGGGGTGATATGGAGGTGACTCGTTATTCGACGAACTCATTGTTGTTTCTAAAAAAAATCAGTCTATGTAAAATCAGTTGTAAATACTGGGAAAATGTTGGGTTATTGGTGGTGAGAATGGTAAGGAAAAATGGGTTATTGGTGGTGAGAATGGTAGGGAAAAATGGGTTTACGAGTGTTGGAGAGCTGGTAATTTATGGCTACCAATTTCCGGACTCACGGAGTCCAACAATTAAGATTTCCGGACTCACGGATTCCGGTTACCATTTCCGGACTCCAAGTGTCCAACTTTGATTTCCGGACTTCAAGAGTGAATTCTGTACTCTGTTAAGGTACGAGGTTACAAGAGAAATCCGGACTCTAGGAGTCCAATCTTCAGGTATTTCCGGACTCCAGGAGTACAAGTGCATCATTTTTGAAAGTCAACCAAAAACAGCATCATTTGTGAAAACTTGAAAGAAAAGTGCATCATTTATGAAAAAAATTCTATTAACTCTTACAAAATGTAACTATGTGAATAGTTACAATCATTATACTAAAAGTTACATATAATGTTTTGGTTCTTAGTATAATACTCGTAGTATTGATTTTATTAAATCACAATCTAGTCAGATTATTATATTATTTCAATACAAGAAATGAGGTTTCTTAAACACAAAGTGTATTATTACTTCTTCTAGATGTATAGGAAAAGGAAAAGTTGGAAATATTAAGGGGAAGTAATTTATATATTACATAAACTATTTAATATACTACGCAGTATAATGTTTAAAATATTATACAAGCACTGTAAAATAATAATTGTGGTACCACAAGGCCTTTAGCCTAACGATAATATGTTCAACCCTAATCCTTATAATCATAGATTCAAGTCTCACATCATCTTAACATTATACTAGCTTAGAGATATAACACCGAGAACAAAACAACAAAATACCTTCCACGTGAGAGTGAGAATAACGTCATATATAAGCCACTATACCCATCCCTAGCTCCTAACGTGGAATGGGATTATCAAAATGTGTATAGGTAGATGATCTTATCCATACTTTATTATAGTAATTGTAGCTTAACTAAATATATTAAAAATATACTTAATTAAAGAGGGACAATGCTTTGCCCACAAGGAACACACATATGCCATTTGCATAAATACTCTTCCAGTAAAATATTAATTGATTTAGTTACAACCATTAACTTTATGAGAAATAGTATTTCTTCCTACTATTTTTTCCTACCAATCTTCTTACTCATTAGATGAAAACAAGTGTCAAAATCGAGAGTTGATATGAGAAAATAGAATTAGTTGAGTATACATGTCATTTTATGGTGAGTAGGAAGATAAAGTAGGAAGCAATATCATTTATCTAACTTTATACATTAACATTTAACCTAATTCTATTAAAATAAAATTAAGTTGTTAAGTTTTCGACTTGAACCTAATAAGACGAGGATGTGTCACGTGGCTGATTATTGAAGGTTTAAAAGTAAAATAGTAAGATATGAAAATCATTGATTTAAAAGAATTTTAAAAATGTTATAAAACAAGACTTAAACGAACAAAACGTTGTGTTCATGTTCGTTTTTAGAAAGTTTGTTTGCTCACGAACGATTCTTAAACGATTCAATGAAAAGTTAAACGAACGAATATACACAACAATTTGTAGATTATTGTTTGTGAAGTATAACATTTTATTACAAATATTTAATATATATAATTATTAAACATAATTAAATAAAAATACAGAATGAAGGAACGACTTTCAATCATCCATGAACATAAATGAATGAATGAAACATATATTCATGTAATAGTATGTTCATGAATGTAAGTGAACGAATTAGACATATCTTCATATTCATTCATTTAATAAACATAGGAACACAAACGAACTTCTCAATGATTGATTCACGAACAGTCAGTTGAATGTTAGGTCCGTTTACAAAGCTAAATATACCCCCATTTTCTTTTATAAAGCACAAATAAGATTAATCCTTGTTTGCTAGTTTTCGAATTAGAAGGACCAAATTTGGGAAGTAGCATAAGTACAGGGTAGAACCGTAGAACACGTTGGAGCAAACAAGTATGACCCGGCCGCCCGATTCGTACAGAGACGGGAAGTTTTCATTTCAGCCCTATTTTTTCAGTCAATCCGATAACAGGCGAGACCGAGAGAGCTAGGGTTTTCCAAAAACTACCGGAAAAGTTGTCGGAGATGGATGCATTAACGGAGAAGAGAGGGGAAGCCGATAAGACTACCAACAACAACTCTCAATCGGAGTACGATACATCTGAAGATCGCGAACGGCAATCACGCGAGCTTAAAGCTGGTTTACATCCTCTGAAGGTAATTCTCGATATGCTTAAGTACATATGCGTTCAACCATTGCTTTTGAGACTTATATCTGATCTAGGAATAGAGCTACAATTTGAGCATTAAATAGGTTTTTTGCAATCGATAGTTGCTTCTCGTCCTAATGTTATTTGCGATGAATTCACGAAAAGTATATTTAATGTGAAAAATGTTTATGAAAAATCTACATCAAATAACAAATTTGTAGGTTATGAACAACTTGTTTGACATATAAAGCTACAGGAGTACAGGTGGTTTTTGTTTCGGAAGTGAGATAGTATGCCCTTACGATATCATTGCTCAGGTTTCAGTTAAAATGAATGTGTTAGTACTCAATAATCCAGTAACTTCATTTGAGAAGCACAAAAAGCTGATTTGTTTGTTTAGTTTTGTAAGATTCCCCCGCTTTTGTGCATTTTTTTCTAATAGCTCAGGTTGTTTGTACATAGTTAAAATACTTAAAACTTGTACTTCCAAGCTCACTTAAATTATTAAAGGAGGTAAAGATCTTCAGTTTGGATTGTATGCACTAAGTAGTCTAAGTTCCATTGATTTGTATCTTGGTGCATAAAGAATTTTTTTTGTTTGTTGGTGTCTTTTGAAATTTATATCACACTTTCTTTGATCATTCTTATGATCGTACTTCAACAGAACAAGTTTGTATTCTGGTACACTCGCCGCACACCAGGAGTCCGGACTCAAACATCATATGAAGACAATATGAAGCAGATAATGGACTTTAGCACGGTAAAAATCCACTAAATTTTTTTTAATGCAAAATTGATCATTATCTTTATTGACTGCCATATCTTGAATTAATCATAGGTTGAAGGTTTTTGGGTGTGTTATTGTCATTTAGCTCGCCCATCATCCCTACCAAGCCCAACTGATTTGCATCTATTCAAACAAGGAATTCGCCCATTATGGGAGGTACATAGAACATTCAAACTTTTATATCATTATCTGTTTTATATTCTTGGGCTAGTTTGACTTTAAAGTAACCATATAATGATTTTGTTTGTCTGAGTAGGATTCTGCCAATTGCAATGGTGGTAAGTGGATCATACGGTTCAAAAAGGCTGTGTCAGGACGTTTCTGGGAGGATTTGGTAAGGAAAAAAAGCCACTTTGTCTAAATAATTCATGAAATTATGATTGAGTTGATTTTAATGTTAAGTTTTAGCGTTTTTGTTTAGGTTTTAGCATTGGTTGGTGATCAACTTGATTACAGTGATAATATATGTGGTGCTGTGTTGAGCATACGCTTCAATGAGGATATACTGAGTGTATGGAATCGCAATGCATCTGATAATCAGGTAACTTTACCAAACTTATCTTTGTGTTTAACATTTATAAGTGCCTTTAATACAATCTTCCTCCGTATCACAATAAGTGATACGTTCGGAGTTTTACGGCTTTTGAGGCAAAATATTAAAGTAAGATTAAAATATATTAAAGTAGATAGTTAGTGGAGGTTGGGTCTCACTTTATTTGAATAAAGTGATATTAAAGAGTTTTAAAAGTAAAAGTAAGGGTATAAGGGTAATTTCACTTTATTAAAATGGATAGTTAGTGGAGGAAGGGTCCCAAATTTTTACCAAATAAGGTAACTTTTGAAGTGTATCACTTATTATGAAACACCCATAAATAGAAAGTGCATCACTTATTGTGATACGGAGGAAGTATAATATTAATTTAATTATATTTACCAGGCGGTGATGGCTTTAAGAGACAAAATAAAACGACACTTGAAGCTTCCACATGGATATGTTATGGAATATAAACCACATGATGCTTCCCTGCGTGACAACTCATCATATCGCAACACTTGGTTGAGAGGATAGACCACTAAAGCCTTCTGCTTATGATATTTCTGGTCCTTGTTACTTTTTTATTACTAACCTTAAATGCATCGCATGTAATGCTTATTTTTAATGTTAAACAAGATCAACATTTGGACTTGGACCTTTTTACCTGATGCCTCATGTTTATGGATATTTTATGTGTTGATTTAGCTCTCTATCATTTCATTATCATCTTATCAATCTTGATTCAGCCCTAGTTGCCCGGTTGAAAGAGTACTTGCCGAACTTAATGGGACTTTTTGGTGCAACTGTTGCTTATTTGCTAAACTTGAAGTGTATAATGTTGCATGAATGATATTTGTGTTTGTTATTATTTTTGATTTTTTATATTGGCATAAATTTATTAGAAACTCAGGAAACAGAGAGTACAATAAGGGGACTATATGGCTGCTAGACACAGACACGAAGCTAACACAAAACAGGCCCTACAGAGGGATATTATATATTTTTTGACGTTTAAGAAAGAATGTATTTTTTTCTGTCTTTTTAATTAATAGTGTGATACTTGGGGGGGTATAGATTAAAATCACATCACATGGTCTATGTCCATTTATACGTTAGCAAGATTATTAAAAGTATGTGCATGAAAGTCCGTCGTGACAACTAATGAATAGCTGGTTGGTGATTTTGATGATTAACAAATTGAAAATCAGTATCTATATAGGCTTAATAGTAAGATATAATCACTCTTTACCAATAACAATACTAGCGATATTAATACTGATTGACTTTGCGGATTATAATTTGGTTAGTGGTTTACTCTACTCTACTCTACTCTATAGGCAAACAAAAAGAATCTACGTACTTCATTTGGGAAAGTTTATTTTTTATTAAAATAATTTACAAAATATAATCTAATAAACTCTTAAGTAAGTTTTTCCAATCACTTTAGGGATTTCTACTTAGCCGATTACTATGGAATATTGGAATCATTTCGAAGGACTCAACCCCACCATCTGAACTTCTCCTTTTCTTCTGTATTTTCAAGTGGTCAGATTCAAATATTTAGAATTTAAGTATTCAACAAAACAAGTTTCTTCATTTACACATGTAGCATAATGACACATTTTAATCTTTAAATCAGCTTACAACTTTTAGTTATCGATGTTGCTCCAACGAAAACCCACTAATATTCGATCTTTATCAAACATCATCAATGTCTACAGTCCTCCCATCCAAGAACTGGGTAATCGTAATTCTCTTGATGATGATACTTACACCAAACTGATTCACTCATCAACGCAATCAGGAATTTCAATACATGGGAAACTCGTTCAATCACACATGTTGAAAACGGGTCACACCCCATCCGTCTTTTTACACAACACCCTTCTTAATATGTACTTAAAGTGTAATGAATCAGACTATGCTCACCAACTGTTCGATGAAATGCCTGAACGAAATGTTGTTTCTTGGAATTCATTGATTTCTGGGTACACACGATTAGGACAGTACATTAGTGCTAAAAAGATTTTTTCTGAAGCTCGAATTGCCAACATCAACCTCAGTAAGTTTACATATGCGATCATGTTGACTATTTGTGGTCAAACCGGTGATTTGGAGTTAGGTAAAGTTATACATGGTTTGATTATTTCGACTGGCGTAGGTTTAGATGTAGATGCATTTTTGAGCAATCCACTTGTTGCTATGTATTCAAAATGTGGGAGACTGGATCAAGCACAGATTGTATTTGAAAAATGTGATAATTTGGATGAAGTTTCTTGGAATTCGATGATTTCTGGTTATGTTAAATCCAGTTTACACATAGAAATGTTACAAATTTTGGTCAAAATGCATCAAAATGGAGTAAAATTCAGTAATTATGTGTTGGGTAGTGTTCTTAACGCATGTTGTACAAATTTCAGTTATTCTTTAATTTGGGGAAAATTATTGCATTCGTGTTCTATAAAACTCGGTTGGGATCTTGATGTTGTTGTGGGGACCGCATTACTCGATATGTATGCAAAAATTGGAGATCTAAACGATGCAATTTTGATTTTTAATATTCTTCCTGAAAAAAATGTGGTTATGTATAATGCAATGATTTCAGGGCTGCTTCGTGGGGAAAATAATAATAATAAATTATTCGTTAAAAAAACGTTTAATCTTTTTATTAATATGCAAAGGTGTGGATTAAGGCCTTCAGAGTTTACATTTTCAACAATTATTAGAGCTTGCATTGCAAGTAAAGATCTCGAATTTGGGAAACAAATTCACGCACATATTTGTAAAAACAATTTTCAATCCGATGAATATATCGGGAGCACACTTGTTGAGTTTTACTCTTTTTGGAGCTTAATTAATGATGCATTAAGATGTTTTAATTCTACTAATAAACAAGATATAGTAACATGGACATCTATGATTGTGTGCCATGCGCAAAACGGTGAATTCGAGAGGGCGTTGGTTACTTACGGTGAGCTGCTTTGTAGCGGATCAAAACCAGATGAATTTACGGTTTCAATTGTGTTAAGTGTTTGTGCTAATTTGGGTGGTGTTCGATGTGGTGAGCAGATATATAGTTATTCGGTTAAAAGTGGGATTATAAAATCTGGTGTGGTTATTAATTCTTTGATTTATATGTATGCAAAATCGGGCGATATTGATTCTGCAAATCGGGCTTTTGAGGTTGCTGATAAATGTGATGTGGTGTCATGGAGTGTGATGATATGTAGCTTTGCACATCATGGGTGTGCAAAAGAAGCGTTGACTTTGTTTGACTTGATGACAAAAAGTGGGATTGTGCCGAATGATGTGGCGTTTCTTGGTGTTCTTACTGCGTGTAGTCATGGTGGGCTTGTTGAGGAAGGACTCAGGTAATACTTTTTTTTTAGGTGGGAAATATGACCCGTTTACTTATGAGTGGACTGGTTTTGGTTGTGATTCTGTGCCTAACGGGTTAAGCTAAAAGATTTAATAAACAAGGAAAATAGGTCATGTGGGTTAACAGGTCGAAAGTGGTGTGGGAAGTGTATTCGAATGCATAATCTCTTAAAACTTTATTTTTTACCCGTTTATATGTTTTTTTACTAATGGGTTGAATGGTTTTTTTAACCTATTTACCTAATATATAGTTCACTTATGTTTTAGTTTCTAATGGGTCAAACTGGTTAAGTTAAAAGATTTTCACAAAAAGAATACGGGTCATATGGGTCGAACAGGTCAAAATTCATCCGAAATATAATCAAATTCATAAACCCACCAAAACCACTTTATTAAAAACAGGATACATTATTATTATTGCAACAATACTTTTTTTAATCATTTATAACACATTAATTGCGGGTTGGCCCAACTGTGTTCTTCACTTCTTCCTGATTTGACCCACTAAAAATAACCCATTTTGGCCCGTTACCCATGTGACTGACCCAGTGACCCACCCGTTTTGCCACTTTTACCATTCCATTACTTCATTATGTGTTTCTTGTGACGGAAAGCCATTAACTATATTTACCAATTGGCAGGTATTTCGAAACCATGAAACGGGCCCATGATATTTCACCATCCGAAAAACACTGTGCTTGTATAGTAGACCTATTGGGCCGGTCCGGAAAGTTACCCGATGCTAAAGAATTTATCAAAAACTCGGGTTTTACTAATGCTCCTATAATGTGGCGATCCCTACTAAGTTCATGTAGAATTCACAAAAACATGGAAATCGGGAAACACGTAGCTGAAAAATTAATCGAACTCGACCCAAAAGCATCTTCATCTTATGTTCTTCTTTATAACATCTACAATGATGCAAAAATGGAATCACAAGCTACAAAAGTAAGAGATTTAATGACTAACCGAAAGATTAAAAAAGAACCAGGTTTAAGTTGGATTGAAGTGGGAAATCGGGTTCATTCGTTTTTAGTTGGTGATAGAAATCATCCACAAAGTGAAAGAATATATGCGAAATTAGAGAAAATGTTGTGTGAGATTAAAAAAATAGGTTATGTTGGTGAATTAAATGGGTTAAATAGTTTAACGGTTAACCATCATAGTGAAAAATTAGCAGTGAGTTTTGGTTTGATTAATTTGCCTTCATGTGCTCCAGTTAGGGTGATGAAAAATTTGAGAGTTTGTGTAGATTGTCATACGGTTATGAAGTTGTTCTCGAAAGTTGAAAAACGAGAAATTGTTTTGCGGGACCCGATTCGGTTTCATCGGTTTAGAGATGGAGTTTGTTCTTGTGGTGATTATTGGTAAAAAAAATAGCAATTTGTAAAGATCTTTTTTACATAGAGAAGAAAGGCAAAAGAGCAACAAGAAGATTATCACGGGTGTAACTAACTTTCAGACGGTTAGTTATAGAGCTCACAAGCACCTCATGGAAAGGGCTTAACGGGCCGGACATTCTGAGGAACAGAGACGGGCTGTGACAGTTCGGCCCAACCATCAGGCCCGAAATCCTTCATTTTGGACTTAGAAGTCAGAGTTTTTAGAAAGGTTATAGTTCAAATTATGTTTTAATACATAGATTTAGAAGAATTAAATTTGTACCGCACATATTATGTTGAATATTAGCCTTTGCTTTCTATGTAGCAAAAGGTGAGTAGGTATTGCCCAATAATTGTTTCCACAAACATTCATTGTTTAACACTAAAAATTAACATGAACTTTTATTCTTTATTGATTAATATAATTTAGCTCAAATTAAACCTCTCTTTCTTTTTCCAACTCCCAAAACGATATTGATATTGTAGGATGTCGATATCATTTCGCAGAGAGTATAAAAAAGAAAGAGAGGGAGATATTAGAGAAATCGTAAGCATAAATCTTATACAAGCGGGAATTCATGTCAGAAACTCATGTTGGGAGCGCTATTGCATTAAACTGGGTTTTAAAACATTGGTTTAAACAAAAGTATAGATGCTAAATGTGATTTAAATCATATGGACTATTTAGTGGATTTACTTTATTCATAATTTTGTATTATGATTCTAAATTTGGTATGTGATGATCTAATAACCAAATTGAACTGCTCAAATCAGAAAATAGTTACTACTAGACGAAGGAACAAACCGATGACATATTGAACTAGGCTGAGAAACGCTGTTTTCTGATTTTATTTTATTATGTTTTTTTTTCCGGTTTTGAACATGACCAAGAACTCATTTTATTCCGTTCCAGTTGGTTTTTGAACATGTTTACAAAGGCCTATCCTAAATCTAGCAGCTTGTTAAAAGCTGCAAAAAATAATTAGAAAAAACAGGGATGAACCAAAAAAAAGGCAGATTAGAGACCAAATTTTCAACAGAAATTTGATTATAACTATACAAAAAAACAGTCTAAGAAAAGGAAACTCAAAATCCAAAGCATAACAACCAAAAGTTTCAATAATTAATTTTTTTTGATAAAATACGAAAACATAGCAACCAAAATCGAGTGCCCATCTTCTTGTTTAACGATTGGCCTTGGCAACTCTTTCGATCTCGTCCTTCTTCTTAATAGCATAGCTGCACAATCAAAAAATAAATATTTATCACCACAAAAAAAACAGTAAGTACATATCGTAATTAATAATTAAAATATAGTACCTATTAGAAGAACCCTTAGCAGCATTGATAAGTTCATCAGCAAGACATTCAGCAATGGTCTTAACATTCCTAAATGCACTCTCACGTGCACCAGTTGTTAGAAGATAAATTGCCTGATTAACACGCCTTAAAGGAGAAATATCAACAGCCTGACGCCTGACAACACCAGCTGAACCAATTCTAGTAGCATCTTCTCTCGGTCCACTGAATTTTCCATAAAAATAACATTTTTATATTAATTAACATTCAACAGACTAATTATTAATTTATTATTAAAACATGATTATAAGAGTTAAGTGTACCTGTTAATGACAGCATCAACGATGATTTGGATGGGGTTAGCATCAGTTAAAAGATGGATGATTTCCATAGCATGCTTGATGATGCGAACAGCCATCAACTTTTTACCATTGTTTCTTCCATGCATCATAAGGGAGTTGGTCAAACGTTCAACAATTGGGCACTGAGCCTTCCTGAATCTCTTAGCTTGGTACCTGCCAGCTGTGTGAGGCATGTAGATTGGGTGTTTGGAAGCAGTTGCAGTGATGTAATCCTCAACAGAAAGATCAGAAACCTGAAAATTTAGAGATAAAATTACAATATTAGTTCATACAGAAATTCAACCAGTTACATCTATTGTTTATATGCTTGTTTTCACATCAAGCAAAGCAGATTTAGCATGTACATGATTCAGCAAAATGATCAAATCCATAAACCAGCAGAATTCGAAAGTTAATCTCTATCCAAGTACTAATAAATTAAATTAATTGAGAGCATAAACTAACACAAAACCATATTGTTACAGCAAACACCACTTAAATTACATCTTCTAAGCTCAATTCATCAGGTGAATCTAACCAAGTGATAATACAAATTGAAGGAAACATTAACCAAACAGACAACAAAAACAATTAGCATTGCAGAGCACCGTTAACTAAACAAAAAAGCTCATAAACAGCTGGATTATTTTACTATTCTACTAATATAGTTCAATCCAAAATATTCAAACACATAATTAGCTACAGACTTTAAACACACTGATTAAAGTGAACATACGAAAAACAGAACCTTGAAGAAAGAAATGTAGATCTGTAAAAAATTAACCTGAACGTCATCATAGGTCCATCGGTTGAACAGCAAAACATCGCTGCGGGATTTTCCGTCTTCAGCAAGAGGTGGTAGGGCCTCCATTCTAACAGCAAATGAAATTGGGTGAATCAAACACAAAAATGAGCTCGAGATTAGGATTGGGAAGCTGGAGGCTGCTGGTTTGTGCTTGAGATATTTCCAAACCCTAATTAGGTTTATATGGGCTTCGTTATTATTGGGCCTTGAGCTAGTTTCTAAAAGTGCTTGTAAATATCGTCGTGGGCTTTGTTATTGGCCAAATCCGTCTAAAACAATTGTAGGATAATCCATTAGTAAAAGTAAGGGAGCTTATAGATACAGAACAATTTTTATTGAAAGTATTTTTATGGAAATTTTTAATAGATTGAAGATAGACTTTTACTAGCACTAATAACGACATGAAACTAGCTTTGTGTAATGTCGATTGTTCTAGTTTCTTCATCCTCACTAATGATCGCAACTTCTTCTATTTTTATACACTTCATTACGTCCAAGTTTGATTATTATATTTAATTATAGTAACAATTATCAAATTTCAACAAATATGTGGCGTAATGGTGTAACTAAACTATTTATAAGAATATAAAATGAAGTAAATTCTTCTAATTTAACACACTTGATTACAACTGTTTTTCTAAAGCAATTATAATTAGTTTGAAAAGTACCAGTCAAACACCAGAGAAGCCAAAGAAAAAGCTCCACGAGTTCATTCTCCCCCTCACAATGGAGTTATCACTCTCAGCTTCTTCCCTACCATTTCATGCTACATCTCCACATTACGCAAAATCAATTCTTAATACCAAATGCAGATTCAACAATACAGTTTTCAAGTCCACTGAAAGCTCTACTTTTAGAACCAGATTATACAGCATAAGAAGAAGCTCCACACTCGTTTCGAACAAACACCTAAACAAAATTTCCATCAAGGTATGCTTAATTCAACCATATCTTTGTGGATTTAGCATAAGTTAATGTGAATTGAGGTTTATCTTCACCGAATTTATCCATTTCACGTGATCGTTGGTGTGAATTTTGTCGATAATATATATAATCTACTATATGTGAAGAATCCGTATCCATTTGAAGTTTACAGTTATTTGAATTGAGCTCACAAAATTCGAGAACGGTGCAAGTATAAGAAAAATGATCAGTTACTTTTATTTTGCTAATCTCTGTTATAGAATTCTATGAGTGATTCAGGCTTCATAATTTAGGGGAATTAATTGAGAAATGTGATATGTATACTTGCATCTAGGGTTTAGGTGAGAAAATTGCTGCACTTATTGTTTAGAGAAGCTTTAACTAAATTGGCTACTTGCTGGTACTCATACTTACATATTCTGCAAGTTCAACTCACATACTTATAAACGGATTTAGACTTTTGTGCTTAGTGAACATAAAATCCCGAAAATACTAACTTTGACCAACAGGCATGCAGTCAAGTTGGTGCTGCTGGATCCGAACCATCATTGAATAAAGTTGCAGAACGCATTTTGGAGATTTCTAAGGCCCCACACAATTCGTGGGACAGCATTAGGATCAATGTAAGCAATTAACATTTAACACTAACTATCCACTAATTACAGGCTTTTATAAAATCTAAACCAATTGTTATTTTCATTGGTTTTGTTGATAGTTCTTTAGTAACAAGAGCACTGCTTGAAAATCCGAACCTTATTAGGTGGACACTTTTGTTCAAGGCATTTTCTGGTCTTGTTGCTTTGATATGTGGGAATGGTTATATAGTCGGCATCAATCAGATATACGATATTGGAATCGATAAGTAAGCATAGCATATTTGGTATTTTTTTTTCCGGATTTTCATGTCTATTTTATTTTTTTATTGAAAATGCATAATTTGACTTTGTTTTCAGGGTGAACAAACCGTATTTACCTATTGCTGCTGGAGATCTTTCTGTCCAGTCAGCATGGTTTTTGGTGTTATCATTTGCAATGGTAGGCGTTATTATTGTTGGCATGAATTTTAGCCCGTTTATAACTTCCCTTTATTGTCTTGGTCTTTTTCTGGGCACTATTTATTCTGTTCCACCATTTCGAATGAAGAGATTTCCTGTTGTAGCATTTCTAATCATCGCCACGGTACTGTTTATTTATTATTATTTTTTTTTAATAGATAATTAGTATGACAAATTAGGGCTTATTGCATAAGAAGTTAACCAACTTTGGTCACTTAACCAACTCCCATTAGGCCAGAATTTCTTTTCTAGTTTTAAAGGTTTTAATTGAAGGCAGCCTTATTATGCAAAGAAACTTGGTTACCCAAAACAGAAACGAGATCAAAGTTGGTTACCTTATTTTGCAATTACTTAATGATATTATTAAAAATAATGTAACTTGTTCAGGTGAGAGGTTTTCTTCTAAATTTTGGTGTATATTATGCGGTTAGAGCTGCTCTTGGACTAACATTTCAATGGAGGTTAATTCCCATTTATGTTGTATTCCCTTTGTTCCATGAAAAATTGAAAATGGCCAACACTTTGCCCAAAAAGGTTATTTTATTTAACTGTTTTCCCATTATCATCACTAGAAGTGATATTATTGATTTTGGCCCAAAAAGGTTCTTTTATTTGATATTTAATGAAGGGTTTTTTAGACATTTGACAAATAGTAAACCATTTTGGTTAAACCATCTGCAAGTCAAAACGCTATAACTTTCATGCAACGTCTATATCATATATATTATAACTCATTATGTTTGAATTAAATATATTTAAATTTTGTGCAGCGCACCAGTTGCGTTTATCACAACATTCGTTACATTATTTGCATTAGTCATTGCCATTACTAAAGATCTTCCTGATGTAGAGGGTGACCGAAAGTACGTTATGCAAAACTAAAATTTTATTATTTTTCAATTTTAATAACATGTATTATAGGTTTGTTATTCATTTATATCCATTTATATTCATTTAATACTTAGGTTTCAGATTTCCACTTTTGCAACAAAACTTGGAGTAAGAAACATTGCATTATTAGGCTCTGGGCTTTTGCTCATTAATTATATTGGCTCCATCATTGCAGCATTCTACATGCCTCAGGTCATATTATCTTCTTTTTTTCTTTTTTTTTCCCCTTTTTTTAATTATATTTTTTAGTTTCTCTAAGCACATTTCAGGATAAAAGTATCATAAATCCTTTTTTTTTCTTATGATCTAAAATTTGTTTTCAAATTGCGGTTGATTAATGCAGGCTTTTAGGGGTAGCTTGATGATACCATTACATACCATCTTGGCTTCCTTGTTAATTTTCCAGGTTTTCTCTAATCTCTCTAACTTTTGGCCTAATGGTATTTAAAAGTAACCAACTTTTGTCCAGATTCTTTTTTATTTAACCAACATTTTTAGGAGAAACAATTATCAAAGATTCAAATTTAATTATGACGAGGCAACTGGGTTGTTGGTTACTTTAGGTCATGTTGGCCTGAAAAGTGAAAACCCTTTGTCTTAAGTAATCAGCTTAAATAAAAATTTGGGAACTTTATGTTTTTTTCTAACCCAAAATAAGCTGGTTACCCAAAACAACACAGAAATCAGACTAAAGTTGGTTACCTTTATTATATAATTAGCCCCCCATTACCTTAAACTTGTGAAAATTATATACAAATTGAGTAATGGTATGAGTAAATTAGTAACAAAATGTCAAAATGCAGGCATGGGTACTTGAGCGTGCGAATTACACACAGGTAATACATACTCTAATGATAACTGTTTCAGATATTAAATCACCAGATATTCAGTAGTCATGAATGACTTGTATTTCATGCATTAAAAGTTGCACCTTATACGTTTTCTAACCATATAACTTGTCATTTTGCAGGAGGCGATAGCAGGGTACTATCGGTTTATATGGAATTTATTTTATTCAGAGTACATCATATTTCCTTTCATCTGATTTTTATTTTTATGCTATATTATATGTATTATATTTTTTAAATATAATAAAAATGTTACATTTCAAACTTGAACCTGAGTTGACAATTTTTTTAACCGAAAGAAATAAGAAAGCTGACTTCTTGTTTAGTGACATCAAAGTTTTATAAAGCTTGCCAAACTTAAATTATCAAACTATTGAGTGGAAAGAAGTAATCATTAAACTTATTATTACAAAACTTTTCCTAAAACTCAATTTATAATCTAAACTTTCTCGAAAAACCGTTAGAATAAAACATTATAATATCAAGTTGATTCTATATTCATAACAAGCTTACATTATCTATCCATTGAATAACTTTTCTGCATCCTATCACTTCTTTCTCGGCCCAGCCCGTTACTACAACTCGGTCTCCGCACTTCCTCCAAAGCCCGAAACTGTAACTCAGAAGGGTAATCCCGCACACACCCGATTCGCGGGCCCGCACCCGTTGACCACCTACAACTAAGATGTTTACCCAACTGAAAAGACTTTGTTTCTTTATGTGAATTTATCCTATTCATAATCTTCTCTTCAGGTATCGGGTCACCATATGCTTCTTCACCAAAATCAAAAAGATTCCGTTTGGAAACCATGATTTTGATACTTGATAATAATGCATCTGCTGATTCGTGATCGTGATCGTTATCTGAGGAGCTATCGGGTTCGGGCTCATGTTCAATTTCATGTTCGGGCTCGGGCTCTTTGAAGGCTAAAATGATGTCTTCCTTTTTCGGGATTTCAAGTGTTGTGATCATTGGTTTTGAATTTCTTGATAATCTTGGTGGTTTTGAATCTTTAAGGTTGGAGTATTTGGGTTCAGTTTCTTCTGTAGCCCGAGCCCGAGAGAAATCGGGCTCAGATACACAGCTTCTCATCTCATATCCGGTTACCTTCTCGTTGATTTCTTCCTCATCTTCGGGGTCTTTCTGCATGATCAATGCACATCTTTTACTAAATGTACAAGTGTAAATGCACAAGGTACAAATTCTAATACACATTCATCGTACCTTAATAGTTTGGACGTTAATATTTTGTTGCTCAAGAAACGACATGAAGGCGTCAAAGTTTTCTGCGGTTGGGAGGTAATGTCCACTGTGAGGCCACACAGCCTATTAACTTGAAGAAATTAATATTAATCACATGTCAAGATTATAATATTTCTATAACTAAATGCACCCTAACTGTTTTAGACAAAAAGTGTTGTGGGTCAAATTGACCCGACCCATCCTATTTCAACTAACCCGTTTCGAGATGTTACCAAACCCGCCCATTTTTCCACCTATATCATATACAATTATACATACACACCTTCAAGATCCCATCTATAATCACCAATTGTCCAGCAGACAATGTAGCTCCACCAGCTAAGAAACTCGAATGTTGAAATTTGCCTTTACGTTTCATCCCGACATACAAAATATTAGAAGTACTAAGAACAAATATCCACTTGGCATTTGGGGGGCCCATTCTTGTGTCGATAAGCTCTCTGCTCAGTTTGTAAATGAATTTTCCGTCTTCTACTGTAGCCTCATAAGCCTCCCTTTCTATCTGCAAAACAGAAATTAAAAAAAAAAAAGTTCATTTTTTGGAGGTGTTAAAATGAACAGGTAAAGCTGCAAATGGGTAATTTAGGTACGGGTTGAGACGGGCCAAGTTGGGTTGACCCAAGACATTTTCTCTAAAGGTTTTAATCTTCTATAAATAATTCGCATGTTAAATTAAATATGATTAGGGAAAATGTTATAAAATAGTAATACACTTCACGTGGTGTCTATTTTGGTAACTGTAACTTTTTAAGTGTGTTTCGCTAGATTACAAATTTTTTAACCGGCCTAGTTTTTTTTTTTTTGAAACAACAAATAATTATATATAAACCTCCTATGCTTGGGATTGAACCCAAGATCTCCTTGTTAGTTTTACTCCATGTTAGCCAAGTGAGCTAGCCCCACTTGTCCGGCCTAGTTTTGTATAAAACAATTTATGCATATTAAATACAAATTGTGCGACTTTCAAGTCCGAGCCCATTTCCCTTTTAGCTAGTTAACTTTTATGGTTTTACCCGTTTGGCCCGTTAGTGATCAAACTAACCCGAATCGACCCATTCACAAGTAAATGGGTCAAAATTTCTATCTCTACTACGTACACAAATTATCAAAATCTTACGGGACTTAAATACTTGATGCATTGTTGTTGAAGCTTTTGTCTTGTGCATTTTTCAAGATTTACTTCTTTGCCTTCCCCTACGTCAAGCCTAAGATTATGTTATAAACCACACAATTTACTCAACTTTTTTTTTTTCTTTTTGATCAGTCAATTTTAATCTTACCAATAGAAAAAGGGTTGTCTACTTTGGGAATGAAGCCATTTGACATAATAAAAATGAAGATTATGACCATAACGATGCCTAGGATCGATCTGTTTCCACACAAAAAAATAATTTAAAATAAAAATATAATCACAAAAATATAGTCGATTTATCAAAAGTAAAAAGACTTACCGCCTCGAGCCAATGCTGTAAGGCAAGTTTACATGCCTTTGCATGTTGTGACGACCCTTTTCCAACCTGTAATTGTATAAACTTAAACATTCTTTTTTCCGACACCCATACTAAAAATGACCCACCCGTTTTGACCTAACCCGCCCCACCCACCCGTTTTGCCACCTCATACCTTTGCAGCTCTGGTTCTTGCTCTTGACCACCGTGAAACAGCGGTTTCAGGTTTTTCAATTTCGAAAAACGACACCGAACTACACTTAAGCACAGCAAAATCTAACAACTTCCACCTACACAATAATAAAAAGTCAAACTTTCTCAACACCTCAGCAATCTGGCTTTACGCTACTTGTACTCTACGCATAAACATCAGTACACATTACAAGAAACTAAAAAAAGTAAAAACCAACATGAACATGAAGTGTACTACTACTACTATTACTAACCATCTATGCTCAACGAGTATGGCACAATCTGCCAGCTGTCTTCTTGTTCTAAAACTTTTATATGTTTTCTGCAACTTCAATGCTGCAAGATGATGATTCAAAAGAGGCTCGGGTAATGGTGATTCTGGCCCGAGCAAATTCGGGCCTGGAAATTGAGTTTCAACGTCGTTTTTGGTGTCCATTTTGATCGCATTAAAACTTAGAGATCCTTGATGAACCATTGTTTTGGGATCAATGATTTCATTTGAAAAATTATGGTTTGGTTATAATGTATTTTGAGGCGATTCGGGTCATAAATAGTAGATGGAAATTATATTAAACAAATTGGGTTTTTGGTGTGTTTGAAGTCAGCAATCTTTTGTTTAACCTGAAACATGGAAGAAAATCACATAAAACAAAAATTAAAGAAAAAAAAATTAAATGTCAACTTTCTAGATAGCTCGTAATTAAATAAGGCCAAAATGCATTTTAGTACCCTGAATTTGGCCGACTGGGTCTTTTACTACCCTGAACTATTAAAGGTACAACATTGTACCCTGAACTTGAAAAAATGGTCGACTTAGTACCCTAACTCACTAATTTAACCTTGTTTTCTCACGAGATTTGCTTCTGATATCAATATATTGAAATGAACGTATATTTTTTATTCTGTCAAAAGCCCCAACTAAAGTAAGTCAAGCGAGAAAATGCGATCAAATTAATGAGTCAGGGTACTAAATCGACCATTTTGCCAAGTTCAGGATACTATGCTGCACCTTTAATAGTTCAGGGTAGTAGAGGACCTAGTTAGCCAAGTTCAGGGTACTAAAATGTATTTTGGCCATTAAATAATGTTAGGTGAAACATCCATATCTCGCTTTCCCACTGAATTTATGTTTATTTGGGTCCCACTCCACAAGACTACAAGAGTATGTCATATGTATCAAAATTATTTTTTAATGTACTAAACTACATATGTATCAAGTGACCTGATACTGGTAGTTTGTTAGGTTGCACTAGTTTGCTTAGGTTGCACTGGCTTTTGTCACGTGGATTGAAAATATAATGTGTGTACCAATTTGAATGGTTTAGGTAAATTGATACATATGATAGTAAATCGTGTTTAATGGGACGTAATCCGGTAATTTAAACTGTTTATTAAGCGTATAAACAGTTCTAACATATAAATAAGCAATCCCACACACCCAATGTAACCTTTAACTACATTTTTTTTAATGGCTCTTAAATTTACTTTAATTTTATCTATAACTGGATTTGAAACTATGCCTTAGGCTATAGATAACACAAATACCACTAGCTTTGGGAGGCCTCCTACACTACAAGCCTTGAGTAACCCTAATTGATTGGTACGTGATAGTACAATACAAGTAGCTCAATGCGTAAAGCCAAAAAGTTGGAAGATCTAGGTTTTACTCGCTAAATAACAGTTAATAGATAACAAATACGTACACTATACTTACAATCTTGTTTAATCAATAAACAGATAAATAATTGCATGGAAGAAAAAGAAAACAGAGGATCGTAAGTAACAAATCATCAAACTTATGGCTACCCATCAAGAATTTATTATAGATCAACACAACCCATAACCTAAAATTCAAGGTTTGGGTAACTGATCTCAAATTTTTCAATCAAAAATCAAGATTATGAGATCCCATTAATCTATAATATGAAACAAACAAAACCCAGATGACAAAATGCAAGCTTTTCGACACCCACTTCATAATTCGACAAGAATTCATCATAGACAAGAATGCCAATGCGTAATTATTACCTTACGTGAAAAAAGAAAAAAAAATGCTGGATCGTATTGATGATGGTCCTGTATGCTTTTCTCTCTGTCTCACGCACATGAAAACACAGTTTTGGGTAATTAGCTGCAAAACATCTACGATCAAGGTTAATTTAGGGCATACACAATGGGGACAATGATAGAGGAGAGATGAAGAAATGGAGTGTTCCAACCACGTGGCACTGACGATGTGAGTTGGTTTGGTTGCAGTAAAATCTAAAGGACGAACATGGGTATTGAATTCATTGCGTGTTAACTTATTACTGATGCTGCAGTTAGTACTGATTATGGTTATTATTGGTGAAGACTATGGTTACTACTGATGGGGCAGAAACACTTGTTACTGATGAGTTGATACTGGTGAAGAGTATAACTAACTTACTACTGATCATGCACATATTGAAGATTACTACTGATCATTAGTAGTTACTACTGACGTTGGTTTTGGACTTACTACTGATTATCAGAGTTACTACTGATCATCACATTTACTACTGATAATGCATATTTACTACTGGTGATTACAGTTACTACTGACACGCGTATTTGGAGCAAATCAAGTCCGAGATCTTCGCAGAGTTAGTTATAGAATGTTATTCAATGTATATCTTTTATAATTCGATGTAAATCAATAACTAGAATAATTAGGGTAAATAGTTAGGCTTCAAGGACTGTTATAAATAGTTCCTTACGAATTGTAAACGTACGTGTGTATTGTTAATCAATAATATACATTGAAGCTTTTTGTGAATCACTGTGTTCTTAATATTATTGTTCATTGTTCGTTCAATATACAGTATTCTATTGTTCTTATTATATTAATACAAGTGTTGATCCGCTGCAACTTCTTGTTATTAGTAGATCTGGGTTGACAATAACTTATTTTGGTTATTCGATCCTGACAAGTGGTATCAGAGCTTATTGGTTCTAGATCTACGAATTTTAAGAACAACAAAAAGTTTTAATCTTTAAAACACACAGATTGTTAATCATGACTGATAACAATGAAAGTACTCAAGCAAATAAAATCCCTATACTCACTCCCAATAACTTTGGAATGTGGAAGAATCGTATTAAGCAATACATGCTTATTACTGATTATTCCATGTGGGAAGTTGTTGTTGAAGGAAACAAAACCGTTCACAATCAAGCAACAAGTTCTGCAACTGAAGCAGACAAACTCAAGTGTGAAAAGGAGAAGAAAGACAGAGGAATTGAACTCAAAGCTCTAAGCACTCTTCTACTGGCCATTCCTAATGATTATCAACATCTCTTTGTTGAATATGATGATGCAAAGATGTTGTGGCAGGCACTGGAAAAGAGATTTGTTGGCACCAAAAGCACCAAAAGAAACATGAAGTCTGTACTAAAACAGGACTTTGAAAATTTCAAAGGCCAAAAGAATGAATCCCTATCTCAAATCTTTGATAGGTTCAACAAACTCATTGGTGAATTGAATCAAGTTGGTGTGAAACCAGACAATGATGATGTCAACAGAAAATTTCTCAGATCTCTTGGAGAAGAATGGTCTATGTACACAGTCATATATAGACAAGGTGATGCTTTGGAAGAAAAAGAGCTGGATGAATTGTACAATGAGCTTAGGGTGTTTGAATCTGAGGTAAGCTCTAAAACTCCTATGTTATCTTCAAACAATGCTGCTTTTGTATCTAGTACAGGTCAAGTTCAAGAAACTACTACAGGAAAGGCTGCAGATTGTGAAGATACTGCAAGAGAATCCTTCTTCACTAGTCATGTGCATACTGCACTAATTAGTGATGATTTGGAATAATTGAATCCTGATGATCTTGAAGAAATGGATCTAAAATGGCAGATGGCTATGCTGAGCCTGAGAACCAAAAGGTTCTTGAAGAGGACTGGTAGAACAAACCTTAACTACAACAAATGTGACAAGGCTGGATTTGACAAGACTAAAGTCAAATGTTACAACTGTAACAACCTTGGGCACTTTGCTAAAGAATGTCCTCAGCCAGACAAAAGATCAAACTCAACTGCTCTTGTTTCACAACAAGGACAAGGTTATGATTGGAGCTTTCAAGCAGAGCAACATGCACAGAATCAAGCTCTCATGGCTTTCACTGATTCTCCTACTAAGGTACATTCTAAATCTTGCACTCCTGAATGCATTAAAGCATATAAAGATTTAGAAAAACTTAATAAAGAAACACTTGAAGAGATGATTCTAAATAGAAATAGAATAATTGAATATAATGGTTGTATAGCTGATCTTGAAAATCAAATTAAAATTTATAAAATAACTGATCAAAAGATAAAAGAAGAATTTCTACAAACCACTTATGAAAAAGAACATCTTGAATTAAAATTAAAAGAAACTTTGATCAAACTAGAAGAATATCAAATGGAACTAGAACAAAATAAATTAACCATTAAAAAGTTTGAAAGAAGTTCTCAAATTGTTAATGAATTAACAAGTAATCAAAACACTGAAAACGTTATGCATGGAGTGGGATATCATGCTGTACCACCTCCATATAAATTCATTCCTCCACTTAAAGCTAGTTCAGAAAGAATCATAAATGAATTAAAAAATAAAAATCAAACTGAATCTAATAATGAAACATCTGAATCAAATGATTCTTTTGATGATGATCAAACTACAGACTCAATTGATACAAGTTTTCACACAGCACAAAGTCAAAATGACTCTCCTAAATATGATACAGAAAATATACCAAAAATTTTCAGAAGGGGAAATGAAAGAAATAAAAATCAACTCTTAGATCAAAGAAAACCTGAAGGTGCTAAGGATAAGAAATTAAGATGTGTTATTTGCAACAAAGTAAACCATTTAGCAACGGATTGTCACTTCAATCCAATTAACTGCAAAGAGTTCAAAGAATTTAAAAATTCTAAAGAAAAAGCAAAAACACAAAGGATAAAAGATACTACTGATCCATCAGTAGTAAATAAAACAAAATCTCAAAAATCTGAAACACCAAAATTTAGAAGAAATGCACCAAGGTTTGTACAAAATAAAAGAGTTGGAAGCCCAAAGAACAACAATTATTTCAAAAATAATGGAAAAACAAATCAAAATAAACAATATTTTAATTTTTCCAACACCAGTAGAAACTTTAAAAGGTTTACTACTGATCCTAACCCTAATTACAATGCTGTTGGATACCAGTACCAAAACACTACTGGTAAAAACCCTAATTTTAAAAATACTACTGCTGCCAAACCAAATGTTAAAAACACTACTGGTTATCCTAAACATGGTAATTACCCAAATACTACTGGTCCATCCGTAGTAAAGTATTCAAAAGCTAAATATAATGGGTATAGACCAAGGTCAGTAGTAAACTCAGACACCAGTAACAAATCTAAAAGGGCAGTAGTAAAACAAAACACCAGTACTAAACAGGTATGGGTACCAAAAATGTTTAAAATTAAATCTTCTACATCTTACTTCTCAAAGGATGAACCCAAGACATATAAAGCTTGGGTTCCCAAACTTAACTAATCTTTTACTTACTTGTGCAGAGCATTCAGATCCCTGAAGAAGGTAGAACATGTCACATTGATAGTGGATGCTCAAGGCACATGACTGGAAATCTGCAAATTCTTAAGGATTTCAAGTCATTTGATGGAGGGTATGTGGCCTTTGGTGAGAACCCAAAGGGAGGTAAGATTACAGGCAAAGGTACAGTTACTAATGGTAAAATTACTTTTGATGATGTATTTTATGTAGCTGAGCTAAAATACAATCTTGTCAGTGTGTCTCAAGTATGTGATAAAAAGAACAAGATTCTTTTCACAGATATTGAGTGCATCATTCTTTCTCCTGACTTTGTTTTAGATGAAAAATATGTAGTTTTGAGAACTCCAAGGAGAAACAATGTGTATTGCCTGGATATATGGGGAGAACTCATTTCTTCAAATGAGGTCAACTGCTTTATATCCAAGGAAAACACTACTAAATCAGAACTATGGCATAGAAGGATGTGTCACACAAACTTTAAAAACATGAACAATTTAGTAAGAAAGAATTTGGTAATTGGATTACCACAAAAACAATTCATGTGTGATCATCACTGTGTTGCATGCCTAAAAGGTAAACAACATAAGTCTACTCATAAGTCCAAAATTGTAAATTCTATTTCTGTTCCTTTACAACTCTTACATATGGACCTTTTTGGACCTACAAATGTAATGAGTATTGGAAAGAAACAATATTGTCTTGTTATTACTGATGACTTTTCCAGATATACATGGGTTTTCTTTCTCAGGACAAAAGATGAAACAAGTGAACTCATCAAGAACTTAATTGTTAAACTGGAGAACACATCTGATCAAAAAGTTAAAGCCATAAGATGTGATAATGGCACAGAATTTAAAAATGCTAACCTAATTAACTTTTGTGATCTTAAAGGTATTGACAGGCAATACAGCTCACCTAGAACTCCTCAACAAAATGGTGTAGCTGAAAGAAGAAATAGAACCATCATTGAAGCAACAAGATCAATGTTAGCAGACTCAAAATTACCAATTACTTTTTGGGCTGAAGCTGTTAATACTGCCTGTTATGTACAAAACAGAGTATTAATAGTTAAGCCACATCATAAAACACCATATGAACTTTTTAACAAAAGAAAACCTTCCATAAGTTTCTTAAAATCATTTGGTTGTCCTTGTACTATTTTGATTACAAGAGAACAAATTGGTAAGTTTGACTGCAAAGCTGATGATGGAATCTTTGTGGGATACTCTACTCAAAGCAAATCATACAGAGTGTTCAACAAAAGATTAAGGATTATTGAAGAAAACATCAATGTATCCTTTAATGAGAATGTACCTAATGAACAAGGAAATGGTCCAGATTGGCTATTTAGCATAGACAATCTAACCAAATCCTTTAACACTAACTTGGATTTAAATGCAGGTGATTCAAATTGTCATACTCAAAAGGAAGGAACATCATCTTTTAATTCTGGTTAAGAAGAGATGAGATACATAGTAGTTGATACTATTCCCACAGTTAATACTGAGAACAGTAATAACTCAGATTCTGGGAGCAGTAGTGAATCAGATAATGAGGACAGTAGTAATTCAAATACTACTGGTACCAGTAATAGTACTCATAATACTACTGGTCCTAGCAATAACCTAAATTCTCAAAATACTACTGATCCCAGTAATAACTTAAATACTACTGATCCCAGTAGTAACTCTGAACCAGCAAATGATGATGAACCAAACATCAATGACAATGAAGAATCTTAAGAGGAACAAATCCCTGAGACAAATGAGTCAAATCTTGAAAATCAACTAGTGGTTGATAGAGCTACAAACTCAAGGACTCAAAAGAACCATCCATTAGACAATGTTCTAAGTGATGTTAACTCACAACTACAAACAAGAAGCAAATTAAATAAAAGTCTAACTGCAAACATGTGTAACATAAGTTTAATTGCTAATGAATGTATGTTTGAATGTTTTCTGTCTCAGGATGAACCAAAGAAGATTCAACAAGCAATGAAGGATTCAAACTGGATTGAGGCAATGCAAGAAGAACTCCTTCAATTCAAATTACAAGCTGTTTGGACACTTGTACCTTTACCCAAAGGAAAAAGAGCCATTGGAACAAGATGGATCTTTAGAAACAAGAAAGATGAAAGAGGTATAGTGATCAAGAACAAAGCCAGACTTGTAGCCCAAGGATACACTCAAGAAGAAGGAATAGACTATGATGAAGTATATGCTCCTGTTGCAAGAATTGAAGCAATAAGAATATTCCTAGCATATGCTTCATACAAGAAGTTTAAAGTCTATCAAATGGATGTGAAGAGTGCATTCCTGTATGGGAAAATTGAAGAAGAAGTATATGTGTGTCAACCTCCAGGCTTTGAAGATCCAGAAAATGGTGACTATGTATTCAAACTAGACAAAGCTCTGTATGGCCTACATCAGGCACCAAGAGCATGGTATGATACATTATCATCATACTTGTTGAAGAATGATTTTAAAAGAGGAGCTATTGACAAGACTCTGTTCACAATAAAGGTCAAAAATGATATACTACTAGTTCAAATCTATGTAGATGATATCATTTTTGGATCAACAAATGATTTATTGTGTAAAGAGTTTGATGATCTCATGCAAACCAAATTCAAGATGAGCTCCATGGGTCCAATGAACTTCTTCCTTGGACTCCAAGTCAATCAAAGATCAGATGGTATTTTGATAAACCACTCAAAGTATGTTAAAGACATCCTGGAGAAGTTTACCATGAAAGACTGCAAGAGTGCAAGTACACCAATGGAAACACACAAACACCTACATCCTGATGCTGGGGGGGAGGATGTAGATGAACACTTATATAGATCAATGATAGGCTCTTTGATGTACTTAACTGCATCAAGACCTGACATTATGTACAGTGTTTGTGTGTGTGCAAGATATCAAGCAAGACCTAAAGAACTACACTTGCAGGCTGTCAAAAGAATAATCAGATACTTGAAAGGCAAACCATCACTTGGTCTATGGTATCCACATGACTCACCATTTGAACTCATAGCCTACACAGATAGTGACTATGGAGGCTAATGTCAAGATAGAAAGTCCACTACTGGTGGATGTCAATTCTTTGGATCAAGACTGGTGTCATGGCAATGTAAGAAACAAACAAATGTATCCACATCAACTGCTGAAGCAGAGTATGTAGCTGCATCTGCTTGTTGTGCTCAAGTACTTTGGATTCAAAACCAGCTTCTAGACTTTGGTCAGTATGGCATGTAGTTGTGTGCACAAAATACTACTGGTAGGTCATTACTACTGGTGTATTGAGTATGCACAAAATACTACTGGTACAACAATACTACTGGTAAACGATTGTACTCACATATACTACTGGTCTCTAAAATGGTGGTTACTACTGCTAGGGTTGGTAAATTAGGTCAGAATTAAAATTTCATTAGTTACTACTGATGTCTACAGTTACTACTGATGTCAAAATCCTTAGTTACTACTGATGTTCATAGATACTACTGACGTTTTCTACTGGTATCTAATTTACTACTGGTCCTTAAATTATCAAAGTTACCAAACTAACCCCCATGAAAATAACCGTTGTGTTATGATTCGAAGAGCAATTTAGTCTTTTTGCAGATCAAATCATAAGATATAAATAGCTGAAGTCGATTAGTTTAGCATTATCCTCACATCGATTTGCTAAATCCTCTCGATAAACCCTAAATCGCGATCATAAACCCTGCACCAGTAACAACATTCATACTTGTTCTCTCAAATCAAACGATCAAACACAAAATCGACGACAATGGCAACTCTACAATCTCTTGATGTTAAAACAAATCTTAAATACTCAGAGTTCCACAACATGTGTGCGTTTCTACGCAATCCAGACGGAACAAAAGATTTTCGTCCAATCGTCAACTTTTTGAAGAACTCATACATAAAGTCTGCATTAACTGTAAATCCAAAAGCATATCAACAACACTTGGTTGATTTCTGGACCAATGCTGAAAGAACCGAAGGTGCAACTGTGCCTATGATAAAATCAATTGTGGATGGAAAGACTATCACCATAATCGAACAATCCATCAGACACCATCTACAACTGCACGACGATGAAGGTATGATTTCTCTTCTTAAGGAATATATTGTTGAAATTTTAAACAAAATGGGATATGAGGGAAGACTTGACATTGTCACTTTCCAAAAAGGTCTTCTCTCCCCACAATGGAAATTTCTTGTACATACTATTCAACACTGTATTTCTCCTAAAAGAAGTACATGGAATGAGTTTAATAAAGCAATAGCATCTGCTGTTGTTTGCTTAAGCACATACCAAGTCTTTAATTTTTCAAATATGATTTTTGAGGGAATGTTGGAAAATCTTTATACTACAAAATTTTTAATGTATCCCAGATTTCTTCAACATTTAATAAATTGTGAATTGCAAAACTTGTCAACTCCCAAAAATATTTTTACAACACCTGAGTTGAACAAGAAAGTTTTCTCAAATATGAGAAAACAATTTAAATTTTCGGGCAAGGAAACCCCTCTGTTTTCTAACATGATCAAAGATCAACCAAATCTTGGAGAAGGTTCAATCAAAGACACAACCCCAATTGAACCTCAACCCACTCCTACACCCCAAATGCAGCCCAAACACAACCCCAAACAGTCACTCAATCATCCACCCAATTAGATGTCCTGAATGTGTCCCGAGAACATGAACTCAATCTGCAGAGTGCTACTCTTCACTCTGTAGAAGACCAGCCAATAGCCAAATCAGTCCAGAAAAGATATAAAAGGAAGAAATCTTCCTTAAAGGACACCAGGGGACCCATTGAGTCAAACCCCAGGCTCCAAGAGTTGTCCTCCAAGGAGGAGAGAGGGCATGAGGAAAGGGCTCTCACTACTGATGCCCCAAAGGTGGGTGCACAGGATAGTGAGAACATCACTAAGACCCAGACCTCGGCAACTCTTAGTGATGACTCTTTTGAGGAATTACTAAGAGGACCCCGGTGCCAAGAAACCACAAGGGGGCACTACTGCTTCTTCTAGGAAGAAGAGAGTGTCCAAACAACCCATTTCATCACCAAGAAGTGATGAGGGTAGAACTGAAACTATTGATTTGACGGAAAGGATGGAAAACCTTAAAGCCAATGTACCTGTTAGTGAGCCCGATGATCTTGCTAGAAGGAGTGAGGGCAGTATTGAACAAAAACAATTGACGGATATGATGGAAAACCTTGAAACCACTGTACAAGATTGTCTGAAATATTTAACAAATCAAGGAAAAACCATGACCTATATGAGGAAGCATATCAACACAATTAACAAAAGGATGAAATTATATGAGCACAGACTTCTTCAACAAACAAGAATCATTCGAATGTTGAAAAAGAAGGTTGACAGTAGTGATGCTCCACCAGTTGAGCTCATTAAGGGGGAGAAGGAAAACATACAGAGCATGATAGATGAATCTATTGCAGCAGCAGCAACTTCTCTCCTCAATCTTAAAGAAACAAAGGTTGATGAAGGCCATGTTAATGATGAAAGCCTAGAAAAGATGGATATTACTACTACTGCTCCTATGGAAGAACAAGCTCAAAAAGAAGCATCAGTAGTAACTCCTACTACTACTGATGTCATAGCAGTAGTAAATCAAGAAGAGGCAGCAAACACTACTGATGCCCTATCAGTAGTAATTTATGAAGACATACCAGTAGTAACTACCTTGGCTACTACTGATGATATTATTGAGCTGCCACCACTACTAGAGCCTGCAGTAATAATTCCACCATCACCAACAACAAAGTCAACACAATTGGTGGTGAAAGACATTGATGATGATATCAACTGGTTAGAAGTTGATGAATGCACTCTACCTCCACATCCCAAAATAATTCCCATGTCACAAATACACACCTATGGTCACAAATTTAGAATTGAAGCTGCACCAGATAAAAAGAGTGACAATTACATAGGAAAGGGAAAGGAAATTGCTGATGAAGACCAACCTAACAGAGCACAAGGTCATGAAATGGTCAACAAAATCAATTATGCTAAATTAGCCAAGCAGGATAAGTGGAAAGTAAAAAGGGCAAATTATTTGAAGAAGGTTGAAGCCTCTCTAGCCATTGAGAACAGAAAATTAGCAGAAAGGGCTAGAATACTAAGACAACCCTTCACAGAAATAAAATTGGCAGATATAGCTGACATATCAAAACTGCCACAATTTCAACACAAGGTCAAAACCAAACAAGTTGCAGAAACCAGAAAAGAATTACAACAAAGAGAACTACAAAAAATAAGGCAACTTGAATCTGAAACAATAGAACTTCTTGAAGCACAAGTACAATAATGCAAAGAGCAGAATGCTGATATGCCAGAAGAATTTGCAGACAAGAAGAAAGAAATGGTCACATTCTTGAAGTCAAGAGGTCACAACACAAAGGCCTTTGGAAGAATGAAGTTGATCAATTTAATAGAGAAGTACTGTGTGGAGAAGAAGAAGGACCTTCTTGAACAAAAGATTAAAGAGAAGGACACCACAAAGCTTGAACAGATAAACCTCAAAGAAATGAAAGAAAGAAAAACTATAACAGGTGAAACATCTGGTGAACTCTCTTTAACTACAAGAAAAAGGAAGACTAGTCAATCTGAACTAGAACAACCAAAGAAGAAACTACAAATAGTTCAAGTTCATGATCTTCCTATTGCTCCCCTAGAAAGCAATCCAATCATCAACTGGAGATGTACAAATGATGTGATTGAGATTGTTAGAGAAGATAAGGTCACTCAAAGATTTAGAGCTTGGAAACCTTTAGTCATGTCCCTAACCAGAAGTGACATAATCAAGATGTTGATTATTGGTAAACCAAGAATGACCAAGAAGACCTGGAAGAATTCAGCTGCAGGTTACATTACAGAAATGATTAATGCTGCTTTCTATCCAGATGAATATCCAGAGAAGTTTACAAATCCAGAGAATATTCAAGCCTGGAATGTGCTACCAACAGTCAACATGTACTTCTTTGAATATACAAGTAAGAAGTGTAATTTATTCCTGTATGAAAAAGAGTATCCTCACTCTGAGAAGACTCTTTATCAAATTTGGTGCATGAACTTTATTAAACCTAATGATGCTGTGATGTTCCAAAACAAGTTGAATGAATTTGTGAAAAAGATCAGCAAATATATTATTGCACAAAGAAATAAAAGAAACCAACAGACTTTAGAAGGTGATCAAAGAAGAGCAAAACTGTTGGAAGAAAAAGAAAAGAAGAAGAAGATGTGAAAAAGAAACTTGATTGATTGAAAGAGAATCAATAAGTTTAGGGGGAGATTGTTAGAACAAATCACAGTTCAACTTATTACTGATGCTGCAGTTAGTACTGATCATGGTTACTACTGGTGAAGACTATGGTTACTACTGATGGGGCAAAAACACTTGATACTGATGAGTTGATACTGATGAAGAGTATAACTAACTTACTACTGATCATGCACATATTGAAGATTACTACTGATCATTAGTAGTTACTACTGACGTTGGTTTTGGACTTACTACTGATTATCAGAGTTACTACTGATCGTCACATTTACTACTGATAATGCATATTTACTACTGGTGATTACAGTTACTACTGATACGCGTATTTGGAGCAAATCAAGTCCGAGATCTTCGCAAAGTTAGTTGTAGAATGTTATTCAATGTATATCTTTTATAATTCGATGTAAATCAAGTCCTAGAATAACTAGGGTAAATACTTAGGCTTCAAGGACTGTTATAAATAGTTCCTTACGAATTGTAAACGTACGTGTGTATTGTTAATCAATAATATACATTGAAGCTTTTTGTGAATCACTGTGTTCTTAATATTATTGTTCATTGTTCGTTCAATATACAGTATTCTATTGTTCTTATTATATTAATACAAGTGTTGATCCGCTGCAACTTCTTGTTATTAGTAGATATGGGTTGGCAATAACTTGTTTTGGTTATTCGATCCTGACAGTTTTTGTATCTATTTTGGAATTCATTACTTAAAAAGTAAAAATTGAAAGTGTCCAAAAATGTGTAAGACGAGGAATTGAGGTCGTGTTTCGTGGCGGGTTGCAAAGATACACAACATATTTATAAATTAAAACGTTATTAATTTTATTAGCGTAAGTTGGATAATTGATATCTTAGTTGATCTTTATAAGACGTGGAAACATGTTGAATTAGTATCAAATTTACTTAATCTAGACATATAATTATATAAGATTGTTTTAAATAACAAAATAAATCAAAAATAAAAAACCATAAGAAAAAAACTACATAAGAAAAATAACAAATGAAATAAAAAAAATAAAAAAAAAATTTATTGAGAGGACTATTCATCAACTGTTACACAGCAAATTTTTATATAGTAAATGTGATTATTAGACTATGCATGAGGGGTAACTACTATAACAATGGTCACCACTGATATATTCGTCACATCAGCTCGACTAAATACATTTAAAATCCCGACCAAACCCATATAGCAGGCGATCAAACCATTCCCCTTTGAAAAAAACTCCCCCCCTTTGAAAATTAAGCGACCTGCAACGGTCGCCTGGACGAGCTTTGAGCAGAGGGGAGCATCGCGTTCGAACACACGTAAGGGGGAGGACGTGTCCTCAGTGTAGGACGCAGGGAGGGGACGTACCATGCGACCATCCCTTTACGCATAGTCTTGTTATTGATAATACATGACTACATGTCTAATTATTATTGATTAAATATTTAAAAGATTATTACAAATTGTATGGTATTCGAAAATGTTGGGATGGAATGCAATTGTTTTTTTAAACATGGGGTCCAACTTATATCACGATCCAAATGATCATTTACGTTACGGGTAGTTCAACGTTATTGTAGATGAACCTTATGTGATCACAGGTAAGTATTTTTTGTTGCTCCTATTATATATACGAACGAATGACAACCAATTTTGAGGAACAATGAGAGGTGATGGGTGACAGGATTAGTGGAGGGACAACGGTCGGCGGTGGTTACGTGATGGATGTTGGGGGCATGGGTGGCCGGTAGTCATGTGTTATAATGAGAAACCTTGTCAAAATTATAAGAAAAAGCACGTACTACAATACAAGGTTGCAACGTTTTTAAATTATTCATTTCCCCTAAAAAGCACATGCTTGAAACGTTTTATTATTTTGTATTTTTCATGAAAAAAGTATTGGGAAAGTCGTAGCTTTTTGCATCTAAACAAACCCTTAATGGTATGAAAGTGTAGTCGTTTTCCATATAACTTGTTTAAGATAATATCTCTCTAGAAGCAATGGATCCGATTTCAAACCGGAAAACACAAAATTATAATACTTCGTATATAGTTTTGAGACTGGCAAGATTTTGCAAAATACAATAGTGTAGGTTTTATAATTATACCAAGTATATTTAATGATTTTATGAACATCATTTATCATTTAAAATGAGAATATCATTAAAAAGGGTAAATACCATAAATTGTCCCTGTGGTCTTGGGTTTTCTGGCATTTTGTCCCTAAACTTTTTTTTTTTCAAATTTTTTGTCCTTGTACTCTTTAAAATTCCGGTTTATCGTCCTTCCGTCCAAATTTAGCTGTTAAGTAACCCCACATGCTAAACATGTGAGGGTATTTTGGTCTCTTCCACACCTTTCTTCTTCATCATCATAAAACAGAAACCCTAATCCCTAATTGATGAACCCAACAAACATCCCTAATTGATGAACCCTAATCCCTAATCACTGGTTAAGAAAATCAGAACGTGCAAAATCCAATATCAAATAAATATGTGCTATAAATCCAACCTTTTGACATGGACATCGGGTACACATCCGACCCGTAATTACCTCTCGTTTGATCAAACCTGGTCAAATTACCCCCTCGGAACAAACTTCCAACCGCCATAGAATCCGACAATCGACGTCGCCCTCCCGGTCCACCACCACTAACTTTATACGCATCTCCGGCGACTCTCACTGCTTTATGATTTGTACAACCGGAGAGAATTCCAGGCCGTTTCTTTTGCTCATATATATTCTCCGTCACCGGAGCATTCCCACCGGAATTACTCCAACCACCGCCACCGGGTAAAGAGATCTATTTGTGTTCATGTGTTTGAAGAAAAACGACAATGGTGAAGCTCGATTCAATGGTGAAGCTTTTGTCGGTAACAATGGTGAAGCTCGATTCAAGGAAGCAAGAAAATCAAAGATTTCATTTTTATGAAGACATGCCCGCGGTGAACAGATCTTCATCTTCTCCAGATCTTCAAGGGGCAGATTAGAAGGTGATCTGCCATTGTTGCTCAAAATTAACTAGTTTACAAGCACAAATCCAAGAGCGTAACTGGATAAAAGGAAGAATTGAAGATTTTGAAGAATTTGAAGAATTGAAGATTTTGAAGAATTGTTTCATATGAAGAATTTAAACGAGTTTGGGCTGCCTTGAGGATGGATATATAACGTCTTCCAGTGGAGGATGGTAGATCTGTGATAGCAATTTTGAAGATTTGAAGATTTTGAAGCAGATCTGTGATAGAGGAAGAAAGTTAGATTTAGGGGTAATTTGGTAAAAAGGACAAAATTTTCGTTAGTTAACGGAGGATTTTGGACGGAAGGACGATAAACCAGAATTTTAAAGAGTACAAGGACAAAAAATTTGAAAAAAAAAGTTTAGGCACAAAATGCCAGAAAACCCAAGACCACAGGGACAATTTATGGTATTTACCCCATTAAAAATGCAATAGTATTATATAGGTTTTATAATTATACCAAGTATACCCTTTAGTTTAATCTGGTGCCTAATCAATACCATTTTGTGACACCTAAGTTTTCTATACACCACTAAATTCAGTCATATACTAAAACATGAATTAATGGTATGCGACAAATTTAGGTGGTACAGATAACAAACGGAAGAAATTCAACACTGGATTGTTTGAGTACTTAAAATGAAAAGTTATTGACTTTGTGGACCATAACTGCTTAAGGTGGCATCTTAGGGGTTGCACATGACCACTTTCATCTTCTTAGGCAATGTAAGAAGGTTCTCGAGAACAGGTTCTGGTCGCTTTTGATGAACTCCCCCTTCTAAATTATTCCGTGAAATTAATCACTCCATTCACAGCGAATTAACGCTCGGATATCGGTCGATCGTTTTCGTTGAAGGTATTCTTTTAATCGTTTCCTTCTAAATTGCAGATGATGCAAATTATGTTTCAATTGTACGAACTTTTCATGTTTCCTGCCAAAATATTTATATTAGCTAATCGGTATAGATATCGCCGCATGATTATTGATTCAAATGTCATCTTCTTATTCTATTTCGTGATTTAATCGCTGATCATGTAATTCCGTTATTTTCTGCATTTAGATTTTTAGGTTGATCATTATGGATCGTTAGCTCATACTCACTGTTTATTGATTGTTTGAGTGTTAGATCTACTGGTTTTCAATCTATTTATCTATTGAATCCTTCAATGTTAATTGCTTTTTGGTACACGCATCACGATTTTTAGCATCGCCATCTTCGGTTTGCTGCATGTTTCGTTAGATCTAGCTCTTACTGTTTTCATTATTATTAGATGGTGTATCTGATGCTAGCGCTATGTATTGCTTCCATGATTCCATCATTTTAGAAAGTGACTTGAATTACATGATGAACAGAATTATCGAAATTTTACAATCAGCTGATACATTTTGCAAGTCAGCTAAGATTACAATGTAGCTTGTTATGATCAACATGTATTTTACTCACATGACAATAATTTCATATGCAGATTGAAAAATGAGAAGCAGAAGTTACAGCTACAGCCCTTCACCACCAAGACACAGAAGCAGAAGCTATCGAAGTCGTAGTCCAAGGAGGGACTTACCTACTAGCCTTTTGGTTCGCAACCTTGGACGTGGTTGTAGGTTTGTTCTCATTATAAACTTGTTCAATCACTCAACTTAATTGTTATTTATTAATATTGAATCTACTAGTTGTTTCTTCATCTGTAGAAAGATGTTTACTGTTTTTATTGCAGGTTAATGACATGATTTGCAAGTTTATATTTTTTTTCCTTAATTGTGACATTTTTTTTTGTTACATCCATATCCTAATTAGTAATTATGGCATGTTAAAAAGTTGGGAGTAAAAAATGATTTTTGAATTTTGTAACTTGTTATTGTCAGATCACAATAATTTACAGAAATAAAAAGCTTACTTTCTGTTATAGAGAAGGTCTATTTTTGTATGGAAGCAGTTTGTTATTTGAATATTTGTTAATGTTTAAAATTTGCTTGCTATATCTTGTGATGTGAACATGCATAACAACATATCTAAATGTAATTGTTGATTTAACACCTATTAATCATAAATTTGTATTTTTGCAGACCAGAAGATCTTCGTGGGCCATTTGGAGAGTTTGGCCCCTTGAAGGATGTTTACTTACCACGTGACTATTATACTGGGTGAGTACATGTGTAGAGAAACGTTGTAGGTTTTTTTAGGTACCTATAAACTAACTAATATCATTAAAGTAAAAAAGAATGATGATTTTGTGTACATGAAGATTGAAGGAAGTTCAAGTATTGAAGAACTTCTCATAATAACCTTGATTACACAAGGTTAGCAGTAGTATTTGCTTAATTAAATTAAAACAACATTTTGCAGGAAAGTTTTGTTTTTTCACCTTCCCCTTTTTGGAGAGATATACTGTTAGTATGTGCAAATGTGGGCTGTATGAATATATATATTATATACTCCATATTACATTAGTGACTTTTAGCATGTTTGTATTGCAGAGAGCCACGTGGTTTTGGTTTTGTTCAATATGTTGACCCAGATGATGCTGCTGAAGCAAAATATGAGATGGATGGTCAAATCCTTCTTGGTAGAGAGTTGACTGTTGTGTTTGCTGAGGAAAATAGGAAGAAACCCTCAGAAATGAGGGCAAGAGAACGTTCTAGGTAACCTATATTCATGTCATTTTCCTGTGGTATAACTATAAACTTTTATGTAACTCTGTTTTATTTGTTAATAAATACTACCTCCGTATCAAAATAAGTGATACATTTGGGAAATTGCGGTTTTTGAGGCAAAAGATTGGAAAGTGATTTAAAATAGTATAAAGTGGATAGTTAGTGGATAATGGGACCCACTTCTTTTGGATGTAGTGAAATTAATGATGTTTAAAAGTAAAAGTAAGGGTAAAAGAGTAATTTTACTTTATTAAAGTAGATAGTTAGTGGAGAAGGGGTCCCACTTTTTTGCCAAATAAGGAAAGATTTTGAAGTGTATCACTTATTTTGTTCCACCCCTTTTAGGAAAGTGTATCACTTATTTTGATACGAAGGTAGTAAAACATTTGATGATGATAACAGGGGACATTCATATGATCGTAGAGGATCTTCAGCCCGTTATTCTCGTTCACCAGCCCGTGGAAGATCATACTATTCTCCTTCCCCTATGCGGGCCCGCTACTCTAGGTATGCATTTGTTTTTTTAATTATTGTTTAAAATTACAGGTGGCAAAAATAATTAGAAAAATTATATTTATTTATAATATAACAGGTCCATTTCACCTCGAGGTAGAAGGTACAGAGAAAGGTCTTATTCAAGGAGCCCATATGGGTCAATAAGTAGGAGTCGCAGCCCGGAACGTTATTAGTTAGTGGGGCCAGAAAGGAAAAAGTTGGATCCTTTTGATGTGCATCGTTAATTAGTTGTTAAAATGTTATTATGATCATGTCTTGATGATTTTCTTATATATAGTTTCTATTAAATCTTGGGTTAAACTATGACTACCATAACCATCAATGTTTCAACAAACGTCACACGTTAAATATATTATAATGATGTACTAATGCTCTAGTTATATATTTAACGAGTTTTAGGTGTTCAGTCTTTATGTTTTGTTAATAAAATTATTGTGTATATTATTGAATTAGTATTAGTATATTATTTAAAAGATTGGCCGGTGTTTCGCTTCACAAAAAGGTGAAGTGTTATACAACAATAATTCTCGACAATCTTACCTTACCCATAACAAAGGGTGAAGTGTTTAAGATGTGTTTGACAAAATTGATAAATCTTAAACTTTTAAACTATCTTAGTAAATCTGTATGTATGTTATGACTAGGGATGTACTCTGTAGAACCGGACCAGAATCGAAAAAACTGTAACCAAGATTGAACAAAAACAATAAAAAAGAACTCATGATTCTGAAACCAGTTCTGATTTTGTTTCGGTCTTCCAGTAAAAAAGAACTCATGCCTAGATATGATATAGTGATGATGCTTTTTAATTTCATTTTCTAAAATCAGTTAGCTTAGCTATATATTTACTCCTACAATTTTGTCACAAGCTGTGAGTCGGTGTCCCAAAGAAAATGCTACCATTACTTCGTTCCAGATCGTATTTACCGCGAACCAAGCTATCTCTGACCTCTTACTTCTTCTCCGCCACCGACGGCCGCCGTGGCCCGGAGACCAGTCAACCACCGCCGATCCAAGTTCTAGTCACCGAATCAGCTGGTCGTGGTATATTCGCTACTCGGAATATAAAATCCGGCGAACTCATACACACTGCTACACCCATTGTCTCTCACCCATCTCTCTCCTCAATTGATAAAGTATGTTACTTTTGTCTCAAGTATACTCCAAAAGGTTCGGGCTTTCCATTGTTTTGCAGCGAAAAATGCAGGCAAGATGCCAAGGTATATACATGCACCTGATGCACACCAACTGTTTGATATTTTGTCTCTCAGATTGTGAGCTAGTTATTTACACATCCCACCTAAACTTGGTACCTTATGGTAAAAATAAACCTCAATCGATCATTGTTGTACGACTAAATCCAAATTCATTTTAATTTCGAAAATGAGAAATAATTGTATTAAATTGGCTGTGTAACATGTTTTGCAAGAAAGTAGCATGAAATGAAGAGGAATCATATCCTACAAACTCTTATTCATTTGTTGATTTTCTTAGGGCTTTTATGAAGTTGAAAAGGAAGCTGATTGGTCAGCATCAGTGTTGCAAAAAGCGGGCTAGGCGGCCGCCTAGGCGGCGACTAGGCGCTAGGCGGGTATATGCCGCCTGGATTTAGGGCAAATCGGCCAATTAGGCGCTAGGCGGGCCTAGGCGGCTCTAGGCGGCCCTAGGCGGAGCTAGGCGGCTCTAAACGGAGCTAGATGGTCAACTGAAAAGTCAATTTTTTAAGACTAAAATTAGGTTTTCGATATATTTTTTATTTGCTTATATATATAGGAAGTATTACGATGGAAAAGGGGTCACAAACATACGAACAAGGACACATAAAGATCTAATATTTATCTTTGAAGTATTTGAACTAATATATTGTTTTAAGTACTTGAATTACTATGTTTAATTGTCTATTTTGCAACACCAAACTATGTGAACCTTGAAATATTTGAAATTTGAAGTATTATGTTATGCTATACATATTATTTATAGTATATATATACATAAAATTCCAATCCGCCTAGGCCCCGACTAGGCCCCGCCTAGGCCGATTAATCCTCGAAGGTGGTCGACCGCCCGACTAGCGCCTAGCGCTTTTTGCAACATTGGTCAGCATTGGTTGCTCATTGTCAGTAAGGATTTTCCTAATTTACATACTCTCTTCTTTCATATCGTACTTGTGATTTATATTTGAATTTTATTTCTCAAAGATCTCAGGGTTTAAAATATCCACTTATTGCCAAACGATTGGCCTGCATGGTAATATCTGGAGTCACTTATGCAGAGTATCTGGACATACTTCAGCCTGCACACTTGTCTGCTGAAATGATCTCTCATGTAAGTAACCCTTCATATTGTCTCAAGAAATTTCCTAAAACACTTATTATGTAACAGGTTGGTTGACCCAAAACATTTCTTGTCAAGAAAGTTAAATTGTTTTAATAATAACTAGTGCGTTGAATATGATTGCAACATGTATGTCATTTAAATAATAATTCAATGCTTTGAATAAAATGAGTTAGAAAGTTTTACACATTAAAATTACACTTTGGGAAACTTTTGACCCATTGGTGGTTAAACGTAACTCGAATCGACCCATTAATAACTAAACGGGTCGGAATTATTACCTTTAATTTCCCAATATTGACGATAATAAATTGTTGAGGACTTGCAACATTGTCATTGCACAGATGGAAGTTGAGCTTGGTCTGTTGAGAGGTGCCCTAGAAGAATCAGGCATGAAAGACGAACAACTGAAATGTATGATAATTATCATTGATTGTTTCAATTAAATTTATATCTGTTTAAATACACAATAAATAATTAAATCAGTTTTCAGGAATTTTTTTAATGTTTTTTGTTCAAAAAGATGCATATTTCCGAGAAAAAAACCATAAATAATAGAATATCATATACTTCACTTACAATATTGCATTGTAATTCCTTTTTCTTTTTTCTTTTGTTGTTCTTAATTTCAATTTAGTTTTAACCATCGAGTGGTATGCTGGTGTACTGGCCCGAATTCGTATAAATGCTTTCCGTATAGAATTAGCTGGAGGGTGTTATGAAGATCTGCTTACATCAGCAGCTGCATCAGTAGAATCAGAAGCTGCTGTTGGAAATGCTGTCTATTTGCTTCCATCTTTTTATAATCATGATTGTGGTAACACCTTATAATCACTCCTTTTCAACCCGTTTTCTTATACTTGACCCGTTAAGAAGTAAAACATAACCCATGGGTCGAAAACATGTTGTCTGTTGTAGATCCCAATACGCACATAATTTGGGTGGAAAACGTGGAGGCAAGATTAAAAGCGTTGAGAGAAATTGAAGCAGGTCGGTCTTTTAACCTTTTTAAGTTTTTTTTTGTTTTTTTGTTTTTATTAATGAAATATTTGTTGGTTTTGGTGTGACAGGTGAAGAGCTAAGGATATGTTACATTGATGCAAGCATGGATCGAGATGCTCGTCAAAATATCTTGTCCAATGGGTTCGGTTTTGAGTGTCATTGCCCTCGTTGTATGTCAAATGATTAAATATATTATGATTTTCTTTATTCTAAAAATAATCTTTCAAGTAAAACGAAAAACTAAAATTTGTTGTATGCCTTCTTAAATTTCTTGAATCATGTAAACAAGGATAACGTCGGATCAAGATTTTTGTTCGTTAGTAACAATAAACATCACAAATATGTCATGTTGAATCGAATTGTTTTCTTGGTCAATTGAATTTATAGCCGTAATAGCTTCGTATATATTACTATTTGATTTAAATCTCGTTTAAAACGAAGAAAAAGAAAATTTTGCTAATGCAACTTATAATTGGGTATATATTGCAATTTAAAGAAAGTTGTCAACATGCAGTGCCAATTTTACTATCTTGCCCCTCAAATATCATGCAAGTGAAAATACAACCCTCCGGAACTTGATTGCAAACCTCATTCCGGTACTCTGTCTGCAAGCAACCCTGCAAAATTATAGGTACCAGTAATTGTATTTGTGACGCTTAAAGCCATTGCTAAAATGGAAGAAGCCAATTTATTGATCATTGTATTTGGTATATTGTACCAAGCAACCTTTATGCTTACTAACAGGGTACCGCGGGTACCTGGAAACTATATTTCGTGGCGAGCAAGTGTTGTTCGTTTACATGGTTTTTCCAACAATAATTGCGCAAATGAATGATTTTTTCCGTCTTTTAAAATTTCAATTAGTAATCATTATCATCTAGAACATAATAATACATTCAAGTTAACCAACAAACTTAAGGATTATAATTAAAGAATATGTGAGCTCACAAACAAATACCTTGATCATGGAAAGTTCGATACAATATATTTTCTATTTAAAGTTGGTTGTTTATTTGTTCTAAAACAAATTGTCATTTAGAGCAATTGGTTAACACACAGTCAGATTTCACAAGAGGTCTTGTGTTCGAATCCTAGAAGCAACAATTTTTTATTTTTGTGGTGCTGAAGAAGTTACTAAAAGTGGAAATCTCCTTAAACTTAAAATTAAGGAGCTCCTTAAAATTCCTTAAAATGGTAGTCCTAAATGCATTAGTAAGTAGTAAGATAAGATTAAGTGAAGAAATAATCTGGTTTGTCAAACATTAAAAAAAGTAATTATATGATTATTACGATTTCAAACAACATAATCAATCCAAGTATTACTTTTTAGAATCACGTTTTGTAAGCACTAATTATCCATTTTTAAAATGCATAATCTTTTTTCAATAAGCAATCCAAACACCCCCAACTGGTTGGATGCTAGAAACATGTCGGGAAATCTAACCCGACCGATTAAATGATTCTCAGCAAATTAAAAGTTTTTAAAAGAAAATTTCGTTGAAGGCACGATGTAATGATGACAATATTCATACACCGCTTGATTTTTATCTGTGAATAATAATTTGGGGACATGTGAAGTACTTATTGTCATATTATACTATCAACATTAGACTAAATTTAATCAATACATGTATTTAATTAACTTTAATTAAAACAGTGGTTTTAGAAGATACTTTGACAATTTATAATGGAATACTTCACACAAAATACAAAACCAAGCTACATAAGTTATATCGATAGCATTAAATGGTTTAACACTCTGGGCCAACCAAAGGAAGATTAAAGCCCAGAGTTATAAGGGCCAATTGGTTGCTTTAAAGTGGCTCAATGAACTTAGAGCAAGGTTTTGGGTCACATGCTTCTTGGTTGCATACGGCTTCAAATACATGGTCCCCCGCCAACCGCAACCCAACCCAACTCCACTGAATGAAAAGTAATTTATTTTTTTGGTTTTGTTAAGGAGTATAAGGATTATTTTAAAAAAATCACTAGATATATAAAAGTTTGTGTCTTCATTATTAATAGATGAATAATTAAGAATAGTAGAGGTTTAATTATTGACTGATCTCCAAGTTCTTAATAAATGTTCTGATATTTTTATTAATTTTCTTTAGAAATTAACTATCCATTCATGAAAGTACAAATGTTTTTTACCCGTAATAATTTTTAAAGAAAATCATTAAGGTTGCTGTTAACAAACTAATTCCTAAAATGTATGAATTGGCCATTCATTATTTTTATTATTAAGTTAGTAGATATCTGTGTCGTATATGAATACAATTTTCAGGTTCCGTATCTTATAATTGGCATCAATATGACCTTTTTTTGTTACTCAATAATAGCAATATCTAGAATTAGTTAATAGTCATATTTGTATTCATAGATTTTTTTTTTTTTGAATAGTCATATTTATATTCGTAGATTTTATTTATATTATCTTTAGTAGTAGGTATTTTAAATCTATTAAATTATTCAATTTTTACGGTGTTGCTAAAGGATTGAAGCAGAACTGTAGATAGATAATACCAAATGGTAATTGGTCTAGCGGTAAGGTGTTTGCCCCCATCCATAAGGTTGGGGTTCGAGCCCTATTGTGGACATAAATGGCATTTAGGAGTATATTATGTTGTCGTTAAAAAAAAAGTTACTGCAAATAAAAGGTTTGGGGCAATCTTGTATATGTTCCAGTCTCTGCTCATGTTGCAGCTATTGCTAGTCACTCCAGACGTTTGTCCGCCACACCAGATCTAAATATATTTAAATTGTATAATCTTTAATCAAAATAATTATATTTATTATTATAAAATAAATAGGCGTGTATCAAACATATATTACCGTGACTTAAATTGATATTAATTAATATGGATAAATGAAGTGAAATTAAAGAGCTGGCTAAATCCCAGGGGACAATTAATAGTCATTGGATAAAAAAAAAATCAAAGGTCAAGATCAAGATTCAAACCATACAAGCACATGTGCTTCAATACATCAATACTCCACCCACCTCCGGCGGCCAGAGACAGGACGCACGACCAGAAGATGTTCTTGTAACTTGTGGTAATATGTGGTTTACCATTTCATTTTGGAGATAAATTATCACGTGATAATCATGGACAAAATTAAAAATTTCTACAAGCATAAGTATCTTTGCGCTAATAAAAAAACGGAGGTCAACTAAGGATGTTGTGCCCCCTGCAGGGTCCAAGGGGCAGCAGGCAAGAGTCAACAGGACGCACGAAACAAAATCAAATTTGACATATATAAAGTATATTATACATAAGTATTTTTTCTGATCATTAGAATTTAACATATAATATTTTTTAACAAGTCTCGAACAACTAATTCTATAAATTTATAAGGCAACTACTAATTTCATAGACTTAAAAGACAAAAATATACAAGATGCATACTTTGAGTTTTTTATTTGGTTTTAATTTTGAGTTGAGTTTTGAGTTTGAACTATTGGCTAATATTTGAGTTTTTTAAAGATTGTTTTAGTTTATTGGAAATGTTTTATAATTCGACAGTACCACTGTAATACCAAAAAAATATAAAAACTATGATATGATTTTTTTTTTAATAGTGACACAGGACACTGTGTACGGTTTGCCCCATAACAAATTATGATAACAATGCATGTTGTTATATACGAGGTAATTATAATAATTTTTTTTTAACGGTAACTTAGTAAGTTAGTGGTTCGAAACTAGACAGTGACATTCAAAAGGGGCATTATGTCTTCCCTTGAACCCTCCACCTATGAAGGAATTAACCCCACCACTTAAGTCCACAATGAGACTTGAACCCCCAACCTTAAGGTTATGGGGCAAACACCATACCATTAGACTAAAAGTCATTTGGCTTTTCTTTTTTGAACGGCTAGTTAGTAAGTAAAAAAAAAAAGGAACCAAAGGCCCTTTGGTTAATTATAATAAAATACAATATAAGAAAATAAATTATAATAAAAATGTAAACAATTAAATTTTGGAGCTAGAGGTTATCATTGTTGGAATATGTTTCACGATTATAACATATAGTTATATGGCTAGTTGTATGTGAGCTTAAAGGGTCATACACTTATACACTAACCACCTTGATATATACTCTGTATAACGTAATTAGTGTAAATATGTTATCTATATAATGTTGTAAGTAATTCACTAATTAATTAAGTTTAATTGTTAAGACTTATACTCCCTCCGTCCCACAAAAAACTTCCCATTTCACCACATATTTTTGTCCCACAAAAAACTTCTCATTTCACATTTGATGGGCTCCACATAATAAAATACTATTATTATTAATAACCCCACCACTAACTATCCAATAACTATCTTTCTCTCTCCAAACAAATCTTATATTTTAATCAAAATTATTACCAATGACCACACCACTAACTATCACTTTAAATCTTGTGCCCAAATGAAATGGGAAGTTTTTTGTGGGATGGAGGGAGTATTATCTAGTGGGATTAACTGAAAGAACGAAAGGACAAGGGGCTACGTGTCATATCCCATAACTTGTAATTAGAGGATAAATACTTAGATTAGGGAGCAAGTCATTTAACCTAATCCGCCCTCCCTTGCACCTCTCAGCCGAAACACTCCTACTCTAGGGTTCTTGGTTTTTGCCTCTTTCAAGTTTGCAAAGGACTAGCATCTACAAGGTGTTTGTAACATCCTAAAACTGGCCTAGTTGTTTTAGGTATATTTTGATATTTGAAAGTATCTGTTTGACCCTATGTGGAATAAATTGATTAAATGTTAAATTGATTGTTTGACCTTTTTGTCATGTTGTGATATTTTAATCAAAGGATTAAAATATCTGTTTTCTGAAATGTTTAAATGAAAATGTGATTTTTATATTTTTGGATTCTCCTTTTAATATCGTCTCCAGAAATACTTTCGTTTTAAAAATTGGAGTCCGTTTGCTATTTTAAATAAATTAACTACGAAAGGGACTTTTGTATTGTATTTGTTTAAAAGTTGAAAAAGGTCAAGTGGGTCCCACCCCATCCCATGACCAGCCATTTTGAGGGGGATTAAGGCCCCAATCCTTTTCATTTGTCTCCTCTCTCTCTCTCTCTCTACCGTCTCTTTCTCTCTCTCTCTAAACCTACACCATCTTCTTCAAGTTCTTGGTGTTTTTGGAAGATCCAAAGCTCGTTTCTTGTCCAATCTTTAATCCGAACGCGTTTTTGGAAAGCTCTTGAGGTAAGCTTCGACCTATATGTGTTTATTTTCGATTCCATGATAGTTGATAAATTAGGGTTTATGTGTTCTTGAGATTTGGTTGGTGTTTATGGTGTTAAATGTTATATTAAGTGTTTATGCAAAGTTTGACATGTATTGTTGATTGAGTACAAGTGATTTAGCACAAGGTACAACCTTTTTAGCATAATGTACACATGGGGGTGTGTGTGTGTGTTCGTGTGGGTGTGTGTGTGTGTGTTCGTGTGGGTGTGTGTGTGTGTGTATCAATTGTGTGGTTTTGGTTTATGCTTCTAACTTGACTTAAAATGGGTTTTAATGTTAATGTGGGTTAAATTAATATGTAAGAAGTGTTAATCTTGTAGAATTGGGTAACTAGTTATGATAAATGACATGTTGGATATGCTAGTTGTGATAGTGTGAGTCAAAATTGTTAGTTTTGAACTATGTTGAGATTTGGTGAGACTTGATAGCTAGTGTTTGGATGATTTGGGTCAAAAGTTATAACTCATGATTTTGAAGTAAAATAGTTGGGTTGTGATAGCTATGAACTTGTTAGATTGATTAATTAGTTATGATTTGCTAAATGGTAGATTATAGCATTTGTAGTTGTGTTTGGATGTTTTTAGTTAAAAATGATTAACTAGTAAATTGGAAGTAAAATACATGGATTGTTGGTAACTTTGAGCTCGATGAATTGTTACATGTTTATGACTTGTAGTTATAGAGAATTTGTGCTATTTGATGGAAATTGGAAGTGTTATGGTCATATTCGGGCTTTTGACCCGTTTGGGCCATTTAGTGGTAAAATAACTTGGATTGTGAAGATGTAAGTATTTGGTTAGGATTATGTGATTAGCAATGTTATTGGTAACATTTGGGGAATTGCAAGTTGTTTACATGATTGTAGTTGAGGATAGTATTATGGTTTTAATAATCCGGTTTTGACCCGTTTGACTGTATTACTTGCAAATGACTAGTTGACTTGCTATGTAAGTGTAGATGGTCATGACATGTTCTTATGATGGTTTAAGTGTTGGCTATTTAGTTAGTGCAAGTATTAGTGTTAAATGTATATTTAACATTGTTTATAATTTGGTGGAATTATATACTAATTCGGTATTCCTTTGGTGTACAGGAATCGGGATCGAGACTCAGAAACATTAGACCTCTGAGTTTGACTAGTGGAAGGTTTCGGTGAGTGGATTTAACCTCCAACTTGTGTTTGGTTACAATTAGTTTGGTATATGCATGCTTGTTGAAAATGCAGGAAATGTACCAGCTTCAGGGAGTTCGCGACGCGAACTAGAGTTCGCGAAACGCGAACTCGAGACAGAGAATTTGGGTGATGGCCGTGACCACTTCGCGATCGAGTTCCCGAACGCGAACACGAGTTCGCGACGCGAATCTGAGTTCGCGATTGGGAACTCTACCGTGACGTTTTTCGCAGTGTTTTTCGTGGCTAGTCTACTTGTTATGTATGCCTAGTGTTAGGGAATACCATACATGACTTTGTGCACATAGGTGAAGAGACTTGGCTTGACGGGTAGCTACAACTCGGTTTGATTGGTAACCGAGGTTTGAGAAGTCAGTGCGCTGAGCAACGGGTGTCGACTAAAGGGTATCCGACCTTACCTGTATTTGTTGCATGGTCAAGGGGAGGGAGTTGCCTGGGTGTTGGTCACGAACCGCTATCGGTTACCGTGGTTTGGCCGACCATGGTTTAAGGCTCCGGCAGGACCCCGATCTTCTTGAACGAACCGGGAAGCGTGTATTGAAACTTCCGTGTTCCAGCGATGACCCAACCGGAGATGTTTATTTAAACTTCCGGGTTTAAGTGATGACCGAACCGGAGATGTTTTATAACTTCCGTGTTCTAGTGAACAGTGATACGTGGTTAGGTGGCTTTTAGATAGTAGAGATGTCTATATTAGCTTGTTGGGCTTTACAGAATTTGTAGATTATATTCATTCACTTAGCTTGGTGCTAATCCCTCCCTCGTTGAATCTTTTCAGGTGGTCGGTGCTTTGGACGGGATGATTGACCAAGCTCAGTTGTTATGTTTTAAAAAGGAGCCATGTCGTTTAAGTGACACCGTTTAAATAATTAATGTTTTGAAGTTTATTTTGGGACATTGGTTTGTAAACCTAAACCTAAACTTATTATTATCTTTATGCTTCCGCTAAACTAACCTAGAGGATAACCTAATCGCCTTCGGGCATTAAAAAAAAAAAAAACGCTTCCTAAATTTTGCGGTGTTACAACTTGGTATCAGAGCTTCGGTTTGGCGATGGATACGCGGGGTTGGTATTCCATTCCCAAATCGTGGCTCAAGTTTGGTCAAGCATTTCGGACGAGCGGGATTAGAGCAAATGTGAATGAAGTTAGTTTATAGTTAGTATGTAGTTACTAACGATTTAAACTAAGCTTTCGTGAGTTGTTGTGATTGTGATAGATATGACAGGTAAAGAGAACCCGACCCCCTTGACCCTAGGAAATGTTGGCACATCAAGTAACGATGCGGGAGTTACTTGAGGAGCATATATACGCACGTGGGGAAAATGAAGTACATTAAAGGAGGTCAATTTGGGCAAGATGGAAGTTGACCTTGGGAAAAGAAAATGGGTTGCAGGTCAAGGACGGGGGCGGTCGGGGAATCTTCACCAACCGTGGACCGACAATGATAGCTCGGGTATGCTTTAATAAACTCAATACTTGTGTTTATGTAGAATTGTTAATTGAGGAGATTGCCTAGCTAAGGTTTGTGAAATGTTGTGTTGAACTGAATTGCTTACCCGTGGTGTGTTATGTCACTTGAATTAGAATAATTGGTTGCTTGTTGATTTGGGATACATCTTATGTGTCAGGAGTTTTGTAGATATAAGTGACGTATGTTTACATGTCCTCTTGTTGAAACTTGGACAAAGTTTAGAGTGATATGATGTATGGATTAGTCTAGTTAATAAAAGTTATACAAGATTGTTTCTTTTCTTATTTGTCGGGACACACATAGTGTCCCGGTGGTTAAAGTTGCTTGTTTTCATATTGTGCAATTTGATGACATGTTGATTGTAACTGTTTGTTTGTTCCTTCACTCTAGGAGAAGCGAAGGGAATCGGTTGTATGTCGGTTTCGGTCACAACATATGTGACCATGGATCAAATTGAGTATAGTAGTAACTATTGTAAACTGTGGGAATGTGATGCTTGTAATTAAAATGGATGGAATTGTATGCGTAAATTGAATAGTCCAAGTAGGACTAGTGTTTGTTATGTGAAAAGGTGGAATTTTGTTGTGACCCGACGGGTCACCTATAGTGACTTGTATAGTAGGAATCAGAAATGTTATGAAATGTGAACAATTTGATGTTTGTTTTTGTTATAGACAGTAATTGTGGCAGATAGTCAGTGATAAATATTGGAATGGCCTGAAATGTTATGATGCAAACCTGATTGGTTTTCTATGTTGAATTTGGATTCTGAAAAGTGACTAATGAACTGTATGTGTAGATCTTTTGAGATGACTTGTGATAGTAATAATTGGAGATAAAAGAGACTATTAAATGATTTGCATTGATTATGAAATTATTTGAGAAGAGTTTGAAAATGTGATTTATACTTAAATCTAGTGTTTAGATTTAAATGATTGTATAGAAATGATTTATGTTAATAAAAATTGATCATAGCTTAAATTGATGATTTTTTAAAGTGCTTAAGGCGATGTTGATGTTTTATTGATTGTAATAAAAGCTGTTGAATTGAGATTTTGAGGTTTTATGTCTTAAGAGTTATGTTTTTAGATCAAATATCATGATAGAAATGATAGAAGTTGTTTATGCTTAATTGCGAATTGAACTGATGAAATTATCTTGCTAGTTGGATGTTAAATAAGTAAGAGTTAAAGAACGAGTTGTATGATAATTGGTCGACTTGAGGCTAAGTAAAGGTTGGCATTTAATTGAAAATAATTGTTAGTCATCACATGAGTTTGACATGTTTGATGAACCGTGAATGGTATGTGTGGAATTGTTATAATAAAGTTATCAATATTGACCCGTTCAAGGTAATTAGTGTCGAGACTTGATTGGTTGCATTTTAAAATTGCTAGATTTTGATTGTGATGGAAATCGTTTGATAATTACATGAGTCGGTTTGGTGAGTAGCTTGACATGTTATGGAAGTAATAAGAACAATTTTTGGATAATAAAACTTGTTTTGATCCGTTAGGTCGTGAGTATGACTAATTTGGTATAAAATATATTGCCATGATTGTAATGAGTATGTGGGGTAGACTTGAAATAATTGTGTGATCCTGTGTATGGAAATGATGTCGTAACTCATGCTAGTTGATTAACTGTTATGGCATGAAGAACGCTAACTTGTTATGAATAGTAAATGCTATATGAGTAATGAGATTATTTGGAGTAAGTATAGACTACAGAAATGAATAGACTGTTAATTGAAATGACAATGTTTTGCGGGAACATTATATGGAAAAGTTGGAATTGTTAAGTATACTATGAAGTGTATGACAAATTGAATGTAATTTTATTTGAGCAAGTATGTATGAAATTGATTGGAATAGAGTTGTAGACGTATTGTGATAAATGTTTGCTAATTGGATTTTGTTGTTGGATTCCGGGGACGGAATCCTCTTTAAGGAGGGTAGAGTTGTAACATCCTAAAACTGGCCTAGTTGTTTTAGGTATATTTTGATATTTGAAAGTATCTGTTTGACCCTATGTGGAATAAATTGATTAAATGTTAAATTGATTGTTTGACCTTTTTGTCATGTTGTGATATTTTAATCAAAGGATTAAAATATCAGTTTTCTGAAATGTTTAAATGTAAATGTGATTTTTATATTTTTGGATTCTCCTTTTAATATCGTCTCCAGAAATACTTTCGTTTTAAAAATTGGAGTCCGTTTGCTATTTTAAATAAATTAACTACGAAAGGGACTTTTGTATTGTATTTGTTTAAAAGTTGAAAAAGGTCAAGTGGGTCCCACCCCACCCCATGACCAGCCATTTTGAGGGGGATTAAGGCCCCAATCCTTTTCATTTGTCTCCTCTCTCTCTCTCTCTCTCTCTACCGTCTCTTTCTCTCTCTCTCTAAACCTACACCATCTTCTTCAAGTTCTTGGTGTTTTTGGAAGATCCAAAGCTCGTTTCTTGTCCAATCTTTAATCCGAACGCGTTTTTGGAAAGCTCTTGAGGTAAGCTTCGACCTATATGTGTTTATTTTCGATTCCATGATAGTTGATAAATTAGGGTTTATGTGTTCTTGAGATTTGGTTGGTGTTTATGGTGTTAAATGTTATATTAAGTGTTTATGCAAAGTTTGACATGTATTGTTGATTGAGTACAAGTGATTTAGCACAAGGTACAACCTTTTTAGCATAATGTACACATGGGGGTGTGTGTGTGTGTTCGTGTGGGTGTGTGTGTGTGTGTTCGTGTGGGTGTGTGTGTGTGTGTATCAATTGTGTGGTTTTGGTTTATGCTTCTAACTTGACTTAAAATGGGTTTTAATGTTAATGTGGGTTAAATTAATATGTAAGAAGTGTTAATCTTGTAGAATTGGGTAACTAGTTATGATAAATGACATGTTGGATATGCTAGTTGTGATAGTGTGAGTCAAAATTGTTAGTTTTGAACTATGTTGAGATTTGGTGAGACTTGATAGCTAGTGTTTGGATGATTTGGGTCAAAAGTTATAACTCATGATTTTGAAGTAAAATAGTTGGGTTGTGATAGCTATGAACTTGTTAGATTGATTAATTAGTTATGATTTGCTAAATGGTAGATTATAGCATTTGTAGTTGTGTTTGGATGTTTTTAGTTAAAAATGATTAACTAGTAAATTGGAAGTAAAATACATGGATTGTTGGTAACTTTGAGCTCGATGAATTGTTACATGTTTATGACTTGTAGTTATAGAGAATTTGTGCTATTTGATGGAAATTGGAAGTGTTATGGTCATATTCGGGCTTTTGACCCGTTTGGGCCATTTAGTGGTAAAATAACTTGGATTGTGAAGATGTAAGTATTTGGTTAGGATTATGTGATTAGCAATGTTATTGGTAACATTTGGGGAATTGCAAGTTGTTTACATGATTGTAGTTGAGGATAGTATTATGGTTTTAATAATCCGGTTTTGACCCGTTTGACTGTATTACTTGCAAATGACTAGTTGACTTGCTATGTAAGTGTAGATGGTCATGACATGTTCTTATGATGGTTTAAGTGTTGGCTATTTAGTTAGTGCAAGTATTAGTGTTAAATGTATATTTAACATTGTTTATAATTTGGTGGAATTATATACTAATTCGGTATTCCTTTGGTGTACAGGAATCGGGATCGAGACTCAGAAACATTAGACCTCTGAGTTCGACTAGTGGAAGGTTTCGGTGAGTTGATTTAACCTCCAACTTGTGTTTGGTTACAATTAGTTTGGTATATGCATGCTTGTTGAAAATGCAGGAAATGTACCATCTTCAGGGAGTTCGCGACGCGAACTAGAGTTCGCGAAACGCGAACTCGAGACAGAGAATTTGGGTGATGGCCGTGACCACTTCGCGATCGAGTTCCCGAACGCGAACTCGAGTTCGCGACGCGAACCTGAGTTCGCGATTGGGAACACTACCGTGACGTTTTTCGCAGTGTTTTTCGTGGCTAATCTACTTGTTATGTATGCCTAGTGTTAGGGAATACCATACATGACTTTGTGCACATAGGTGAAAAGACTTGGCTTGACGGGTAGCTACAACTCGGTTTGATTGGTAACCGAGGTTTGAGAAGTCAGTGCGCTGAGCAACGGGTGTCGACTAAAGGGTATCCGACCTTACCTGTATTTGTTGCATGGTCAAGGGGAGGGAGTTGCCTGGGTGTTGGTCACGAACCGCTATCGGTTACCGTGGTTTGGCCGACCATGGTTTAAGGCTCCGGCAGGACCCCGATCTTCTTGAACGAACCGGGAAGCGTGTATTGAAACTTCCGTGTTCCAGCGATGACCCAACCGGAGATGTTTATTTAAACTTCCGGGTTTAAGTGATGACCGAACCGGAGATGTTTTATAACTTCCGTGTTCTAGTGAACAGTGATACGTGGTTAGGTGGCTTTTAGATAGTAGAGATGTCTATATTAGCTTGTTGGGCTTTACAGAATTTGTAGATTATATTCATTCACTTAGCTTGGTGCTAATCCCTCCCTCGTTGAATCTTTTCAGGTGGTCGGTGCTTTGGACGGGATGATTGACCAAGCTCAGTTGTTATGTTTTAAAAAGGAGCCATGTCGTTTAAGTGACACCGTTTAAATAATTAATGTTTTGAAGTTTATTTTGGGACATTGGTTTGTAAACCTAAACTTATTATTATCTTTATGCTTCCGCTAAACTAACCTAGAGGATAACATAATCGCCTTCGGGCATTTAAAAAAAAAACGCTTCCTAAATTTTGCGGTGTTACAGTGTTCAAGATAGTGTAATGTGGATCAACTTTGGAGGAATTCCCCTTTGGAATTCTTAGTTTCGGTCGACCATCATCACCATCCGAATCATCAAGATCAAAGGCTTCAAAGGTATGGTTTTTCATACTAAACTCTTTGTTATTTATTGCTTAATTAGATTGTCAATATGTAGATCCTTGATTGGTGATTTATGTTATATTTTCGCTGCGTTTTCTTTGATTAAAACCGTAAATCACTAACAACCATCTGGTCCAAGAGCTAAATTTGAATAAATCCTATTAATTGACTAGATCATCAACTGATTATGTGCAAAAACAGACCTATACAAGCTAAGGATTTTAAGAACTATATTCTTGTTTGCATTTCGCACAATCGCGTATTAATTCTTGTTTTTTCCAGCCACTTGTGTCCGGATATATTAACATGGGGGTAAATAGGACTATAGGAGGGTAAAAAGTCACCATTTTCTCTTCTCTTCCATTCATTTTCTTTTCATTTTATTAATTTCTCCAAAGAAACTAATTGCCTTAATAATATTTACATGTGGAAATTATGTAGTTCTTTTATTTAAAATATGATGTGTATTTTTATAATATAATGTTACTAACACATACATATACTCATCATTAAAAACATATGATAAGAGATCTGATGAATTCGCGTTTGATTATGTCGGTTCTTGTCATGGATCATTGTAGCATTTACCTCGCAACGAAGCAAATGCTAATATATTGAGTATTTTATGTTATTTGTAGCTCCAATAAAAACGGGTTTTCATGGAATTTATGCATATTACAATAGTTAAAAATCTTAAGTTTTCTTGATTCCAATTTAAACATGGTTGTATTTGTTTTCTTTCAATTTGGTAGACACTTAGGTGCGTTACATGTTGATAAATTTTCATTGACCTTCATTATCAAGATAATTTTTATTAGACCCGTGCTAACGGGCACGTCGGGAGTAGATGGAACACGTCGGGGACGTCGAACCGTTGGCACGCAGGCGTCGGTAGCCGGCGTCGTGTAAGGACATCGTGGGGAGGATGGGAATAGGGATGACGTCGTTGCATGGGGAAGAGGAAGGGTGAGAGGGGTTGGGGAGTTGTACCTCGTTTACAACAATCGCCACAAGCATCTAGGATAGTCTGGACATCGAATTTAGTTTGGCAAATTAATTGAAATTGTCGTATAAGAAATGATATTTAGTCCTATCATTTGTTCCTACCGATAATCTCACGTATTTGATAAGATCACAAGTGTAATTAATTAATTCTCTCTTCTAATATTATCACTTGATTTTAACACATTTATTCATCTAATAAGTAAGAATATCAATAAGACTAATAGAAATCAATATCATTACTCTTTGTCGTATATGTAATCGCATTGCATTCCTTAGTCATAGGTAGTATTCAATTTTAAATGTAGAAAAAAGATAAAGGAATAACATAACAATATTAATATTATATAAGTTAGATAATATTAAAAGATATATAAAGTAAAATTGATTATCTAGTTTTTTATATATAAATACAAATACCGTCATAAACATTTCTTGTGGTGCCAAATATGAATGATTTTTTCCTAGAAATCTCTATGGGAGATGAGTTTGTCTTGTAAAGGAGCTTGAACCTGGGATGCTCACTGTAAAATTATGAGTAGGCTTCCCTTAATATCATTACTGTTTCAAAAATAATAGCAACATTATCTATATAGATTATATTGAATAAATAATCAGTATTTAGTTTTTATTGAAAAAGAAAATAAACAATAATACAAGAGCCGCGCAAACAGGTGGTTAGATCTGACACGTAGTAGAAATAGTCACGGAGGTGGAGAGACAGTGACTGGGATTGACAAAATCAAGGCAGGTAAGACTGTAAAAGTGTAGAAGAAAGAGTATGGGATTCCCAAACCCCAAATTTTTAAACCATTTTCTTTTCTTTTTTCACTCATGAATGTAATAAAATAAAGTACTCCAACACCTAGTATTTATAGTTTACTGGTCTAGCATTATTGATATGTGATGTTAGATATGAGTATATATCAATGTCATATGTTTAACTGTTTAAGTCTTGTTATGTATAATATTATAATATATTTAAAAGTCGTTCAAAAACAAAATTAAAGTAATAATATGTTGTTTATCAGTGATAAATTGAGAGGTTGAAGAGCTTTTAAAATCATGGTTTTCAAAATATTATTGGATTGGGCATTAGTTTGGCTGTTTTATTAATGTATTGTATTATTGGTTGGTTCTAACTGGGACCGGTTTAAAAGCTAATGATATCATAAATAATATTATAATTATATAAAATATAAATAACAAAAAAGTACGATACGTTCATCAAAATTGAAATGTGTCTCATTTCACATTTTACATAATTATGTAAATGTTTTGTGTTAATTTGCTGGAGGAGAAAAGGAAAAAGAAAAAAAATAAAGACGAAAAAAAATATTTTTAGTTTAAGAAAATCGTAAAGACAAAAATGCCCTCACATGTCTCGCACATGGGAACTTAACATAAAATTCTAACACCGTTTAGTCTAATGACCATGGGTGCAAAATCTTGTCTGAAAGAAGGACTATTAATGTAATTTTTAAAGTAAAGACGATCGGTGAAATTTGACGTATACCATATATTTACTCTATTTTTAAAAATAACTTTTCTTTTTACATATACTCATATTCTTATCACTTATTTTTCACAAAATCTCAACAAAACACTTCTAAACCACAAAATATCCCAATTCCATATTATTTTACATTTTTAATTATGTACGGTAATGTTTATAATTTTTATTACGTATGTTTAAGTTTTCATTTTTTTTATGTAATGTTTTAGTTAATAAAAAATAGGTTAAAATGTAAGGTGGTGTGACCATTAAGAGTAATAGATAAAAGAATGAGAGAAAGTAAGTGGACATGAAAAGTTGACGCGGATGTTAAAACGATATAACTACTAAATATAGTCTTATTTCAGTAAGGTATCATCACATGATCAATTTAGTTCCAGTATTAGTGCCAATGATGGCCAGCCTAGCTGGTCTGAGGCACTGGGTTTATACCCATGTGGGCTGCAGGTCGTGAGTTCGATTCCCTTTGGGAGCGTTGCATTAGCGTAATTTAACTCATACCTCACACGGGCACATATGGGGAATTTTCCTTGTAAATCCCTTTGGGGGCTGGGTTTGCCCGCTTATGCGGAGCTCGAACTCGGGGTGCTCGCTGAAAAATTGCGAGTAAGCTTCCGTTATTTCATTTGCCGTTTCCAAAAAAAGTTCCAGTATTAGTTCATCTCCAAACAAACCTACCTTGAACCAAAAAAATAAATTGGAGTAAAAGCCAGGGTGATGGTTACTTGCATATAGTAACTTGTCAAAAATCATATTAAATTAAACTATGATATATTTCTTATTTTAAATTCTAATCTACTTAGACAGGTGTCAATGGTACCGTCGGTTGGGTGCACCGTTGGCACGTCTCGTCCATTTTTTCGCCGCTTTCAACCTCGCCAGTTTGGAGGCGTGGGAGGAGGGTTCTGCCGGTTGTGTGGTGGAGTCCAAATGGGTATTTTGTGTGTGTGTGTGTGTGTGTTTTATAATGGTGGGTCCCAAAAAATTTAAGGGAGGTGGTATTGTTGACATGAGTATGTCAGTTTAGTGTCGGTTGGAGGGTGAGCTAACATGACGCTGATTTGGCAATAACTGACAGTATCAGTTAGGTGCACTATTGGGAACGATCTTATAAACATCTATATCAATAGACTTGTAATAGATAACAATAAGAAGCTTTTTGTAACATTCTACTTTTTTTTTTTGCCAAAACATATTTTAATACTTTGAATTTAACTTAAAGTTGTAACATGATACTATGAACTTGATAAAATGATTAGTTTAGTATCATAACTTATTAATTTGACCGTATTTTCTTACTTGAATTACTTTTGTTGGAACTTTTGACAGATTAAAAATATATACTATCACTCAATATTGATATTATAAGCAAATCACGTGAGAAAACAATACTAACTTAATGGAGTAAGGGCTCTAAGTCAATTATTTTATCAAGCTCAATGTACAACATTGCACATTTAATAGTTTAATATAGTAACAAATTTAGTTATCTACATTTAGAGTACCCAATACTTGTAGCCTAGTGGTATTGGAGAATTTGTAAGGTGTTACACATGACCTATTGGTGACAGGTTCAAGTTATGTCGTATAAAATGTATTAAATTATTATTTTTCCATGACCTATAGTCTAGTGGTGGTATTGAGAAAACAAGGAGTAGATTGACATTAGAAAATGAGATCTAAATTTAGAGTATTAAAATGTATTAAATCATTATTTTTCATTTTAACAAATAAAAAAGTCTGAAATGTTACATAAGAATGCTAAATGGGAATTGTACAGAAGAGAGACACCCATGCACACTGATAATAGTCTCGGTGTGCGAGTTGATGGGCTCATTTACCAAGGATTACGATTCCCCTGCCACCCTCAATTATAAACTCAACTCAACACCACTCCCCTCATTATTTTACTTACTTATTGCTTGCCTTTTTCTTATATTTATTAAACTTTAACCCACCCCCTTTTTCATATTTCTTTCCTATTTAGGAAACTTATGCCTTTGGATTTATACCTAAATATAGATAATATATGTATTTGGATTTGCACGGCAATAAATAATTGATATGTACGTCTATATATATAAGTGAGGAATTTTGCTAAAAGATAACCTTGAAAGTATGGAAACTCAAAGTCTGATAACCTTACAAAACATAATTAGATAACCTTAACGATCATAATTCTATCTTAATTTTTCGAACTTCAACATGTGACCTTAAGCTATGAATAACACCAGATATTAATATCACTAACTTATATTTAATATTGGTTACATGTATATATATACCTACGATCGAGCAACTAAAAATACATTTCCGTTTTCCGATTTCGATAATGCGTACAACTGTACTATCATAATTTTTTTCCAATTAAAGTTTCGTGCGATGAACTAGAAAAACAAAGGGATCTTGTTGGGGATAGTATAAAGAACATCAAGAATCATTTATCAAAATCGAGGAAAGAAAGGTAATAAAGTTGATTATTCAAAGAGAAGTATATATAAACACTATCAAACTTGGTAACTAACTACTTAATTTATCATCTTATTAATTTCAAAGGAGAGTAAATAATTAGGGAATTAGTTTTCATACCACAATTTTTTATTCCCCTACCATAATGTACACATATTCATACATACTGTACAAGTATACAAAGCAGTTACGATTATCTACATTTTACCTCCCGTATATCACTCATTTGAAGGAATTGAATATCATTATCGTTGTTGGAGTTATCTAAAAGCAATCTCTTTATTACCGGGTAGAGTTACGATTATCTACATTTTACCTCCCGTATACTACTCATTTGAAAGAATTGAATATCATTATCGTTGTTTTCGTTAGAAGAACCTAAAAGTATTGAACTTGAGTCCAACATTATATTAACTTTTTGTAGTTGATAATATTTTCATTTAAACCATTTTAGTTACAAAATATATAAAAGTTCCCATCTATTTTGGCTTTTTGTTAGTTATTGTTCATTGGTAATTAAAACGTGGGAGAGATTGATTGTGATGAATCTGGATACGTATAATTAGAATTATATATAAATACCCCCATTCACTTTCATTATCAGACCTCTCGATCTTTCCTCACCCCCAATTTTTATCATCATCATCATCTTCTCCTGCTTCTATGTCAATTAAATAATTGAAAAGCTTGTAGTTGCAGGTTCTTCAATTCAATTCACCCATAGCCTAACATGGTGGTTGCAGAAACGTTGGGATGCAGCCAAGGATGACTTGCCGACAACCATCATGTATTCATTGGACCATAATCATGCATGCATGTATATCATACATCCATCCATTCATCGATCGGCAAGTTGTCTTTGGCTACATTCTTCTTTCTGCTACTCATGTTAGGCTTTTTCTCCTTTACTGGGTGATTTCATCTTCATTCCGCATTTCATGCATGAACTTCATATTTTAATTTTGACGCCCGCATTTTGTGAAATTTGAGGTTGTGTTCAACTGGTTTTATTGTTTCTATATGTATCTACATACTAATATACCACTATTATTTTTCCGCAATATACTTTTCCAGAATTAATGATTTTAAAAACTAGTCTCTATACATACCCTAGGATAAACTAGTCTCTATACATGAACTTCATATCTTTTTTTTTATAGGATTGAGTATTCTTATTATTGAGATGTAAGTTTAAATAATTTACAAATGCACGTTGGTCATTGCCTTTCTCACAGTAAGTTGATGCTTTTGTGTCCAAATTTGTACATTTAAGTGTCACTAATTATTAGCCTTTTTTTAGCAACAAGTTCACGTGTGTCACGAATCAAAACAGGTAAATTTGCCCCTATTAAAATAGACCGGGTTGCTTGGACATGAAGCACATGTAGCGTAGTGCTTTTATTTATATTTAATTATTAGTGTGTTAATAAAGATTATAATAAATTTGCTATTTTCGTAATAATCTAATACGAATATACTTGTTCAGGTGGTACTAAAAATACAATCTTGGGAGATTTTCTTTTCTTTTTTGGTTACATATATGTTTAGTTTATTAGCGTACAATAACCCAAATCCCCTGTTCTTCAAAATTTTAAAGCAATATCTTTTGATATCAAATTATATAAATGCCCCCTCATTAATGAATTTCAAACAAAAAGCTGGGTAGATCCATTTGTTCAAATTTTAGGTTGTTTAGACATTAAACAATATTAGGGCATGATTGGTTGGAGGTTAATTATAGGGAGTTAAGGAATAGGAAACGAAATCAAAAGTAATGCTTTTTGAATGATTTCCTACCGTTTAGACTTACTCATAGACATACTTATTAGATGAATACACATGTCAAAATCAAGAAATAATATTAGAAGAGAGAATTAATGGAATACATGTCATCTTATCAAGTAAGTAGGCCTATAAATATTTTTAAATGGTAGAACTAAATATCATTTCTCATAAACTAGATAACCAGAAGAAGGTTTATAATGTTAAAAGAAGTAAATTTGGTGGGGGTAATGAAATCTTTTACGTGTTTAGTTTTCTCAACCGCCCACTAATTTAAAGGAGACCACCATGTACCTTTACCTGCTATAGATTGGGCATCATCTAGTTCTGTTTACGGATATTTAAAGTTATTTTACATTTATACCCACAATTTAATATTGATAATTGACTTTTACATGGATAAAGAAGGTAAACGGGCAACAAGCTGCGCCGCTATCCCTTTTTGAATGGCAAAGCTAATTCTTTTAAAAACAACATTTGTGGACCTCGGTGTCATAACATTGCTATGCATAACACGTTGGACTCTATTAAGAAGCTCCACCGCCTCAGGCGCAAGGAAACCGAAAGTATCAAATGCAAAAGGAATGAACACATGTTGATTTTCAATGCATGCTTTCTCGTGCTTTGTCACTTTACACGAGGCGGCTTTCAAAGCAGCTTGTCCAACTGTAACACCCCGACTGGTCAAACCCACAAGAGGGGAAACTCCAGTTAGATCCACACACGCGTGTTTCCCCCCAACCCATCCAAAAACTAAAATGTCAGCAGGTCTAAGTGTGGATCTTCTATCCAACGGATCGGTCAAAAAGTTCACAGGGGCTTCTTTTTTGGCGGAGATCCCGGCACGCCGACATATGTCAAAAAGGGCGTCTCTAACCATATCGTGTCGGTACTTGAATCCCGGAAGCTCTTTACAATGAACCGCATGTTCTCCAAAAGAATCCAAACTTGCCTTGCGACAAACAGGGCATAAAGCATCTACTGGAAATAGTGGAATCATGAGACGATACTTAAGGATGGCACGATATTCCACAGGAGACATATGTTGACCTAGCCCGTCTATGGGAGTAACTAGAAGAAAATCTTGAGCATGAGGTGCCCGTAAGCAATCGAAAACCGCTTTCTGTCTCACATTCATGTCGAAGCGAACTTCCATATCCTTGACCGTTTCACTAAAAAGGGCACTCGCCAAAGTTTGTTGGGCTTTAGAGGGGGCGGTTTCCTTATTAGTGAAGACGCTAAAATCAAAGCCTGGAATCATATCACGAAGACAAGCCAAAGCACAACCATAATCGTCGTCCATACAACATATCCCACTATCACGTAAGATGTGATCCTGAAGCACCCAAGATTGGGCTCTCGAAGCCACAAAAGCATAAGAGGAAATCATTTTTGCCGAGTACAAACCCAAACCACCTGAACGAATGGGTAAAGAGGCGAGTTGCCACTGTAAGTCTCCAAAAAAAGGCCCTCCACATACCACAATGTTCTCAATCGACTCACGCAATCCTTTGTCAAAGACCAAAGACGCCTCCTCCATATGTACAGGTTGACAAGTTCTTAAACCAAAAAAGAGTTTGGCAATACCCATACATGATCGAAGTAAAAGGAGCTCACTCTGTGGGTCATGTAACTGTGGAAGGAGTTTCATCAAATCAACAGCATTAGTAGCTCTCCTTATAGCCAACCCACTAATAAAATTTGGGTCTCTACTAACAGCTCCCCCAAGAAGCTTAACACCCAAAGACGGCCTTCGAATATCGACAGGGAATAAACCCTCACGAAGTTTCATACCATTACACGAGGGCCAAAATATTTATGTCTTTTTGATATTAAGTTCAAGACCCAAACTCGGCCCACTAACCCTTATAATGTCTAACACTTTGGCCACCTCTTGTGCATCTCCAATAACAGTCCCATCATCAAGATACCAAGCATGAAGAAGAAGCTTGCAATTGTCTCTGATCTTGTGTATTAGCGGGTGCAATACAAGAGCAAAAAGAAGGGGTCCCAAAGGGTCCCCTTGTTGCACCCCAGTAGTAGACCATATATGAGAGTCTCCTATATACAACCTCGAAGCTTGCCCATATAAGAAATTCACCCATAATGAAATAGAGGGACACCTCACTCTAACCTCATGGAGCAAGGTCGATCTATCCACAAGGTTAAAAGCATTCGAGAAGTCCACTGTAAGCATAGCAAGAGACCCATCCATGTGATATTCACTTAGCACCCTATTGGCACTGTAAATTTTGCTTGAAATCTTGTAAATTTTGCTTGCTATTTTGAAAAAAAAAAATTTATTGATAAATAATTGATGAATAATAACATTTATCCATTGTAAATATTATTATATGTAAATTTTTTTTTCTTTCTAATTTATAACTTGTGCTCCCTTTCTGTATACCACTGAAATCACATATATCATAGTTAAATTTCTATTATCTAATAAACGTAGTTGCTGATTTTAATTTCAACTGTGACTTTTAATTTAATCTGATATTTCCTATAACTAGTCGTTTGCATGTCAAGTGAAGTATTTTAGCTCGAATTTTGTCAACAGGTTTCAAGCTATTGGTAGTCGTAAATGTTCCGATTTTATTGTTTGCAGCCACTTTTTGATGTTTATTAATACAGTTTTATGTACTTTTATTTATTGTTGTGTGAAGTTAGTTGCTATTATTTGAGTTTAAAATTGGTGTGATGTTAGATTATAGCCTGAATCAAACCCTTAATAAATAGATGAGTCACAATAACCGTCTCTTATCTGAACACATAAACTTCTAAATGCAAATATATCCCAACTAACAACTTCCACAACCACCTTGTTTAAAAGTCACTTGTTTCAAATACACAATATTAGACATAAACTAGACTTGTAAGCCACAATAAAACAGGCTTCTATTTTTGTACTATTTACATTACAAAAACATACCCTGTACAAACAAACATATAACCATTTAAATAACCACAAAGACACCTCATCTACCAAAAGACACCAAGTTTTTATCTTTATCATCTTCTTTAATTTCCAATGTTGATTTCAAGGGAAAATGTAAAGGAATATCTGATCCTGATACCACCGGCACTGGCGGCAATTGTGGCGGTGCAACCACTTTTTGTGGTTGCTCGGGTTTTGGAGTATACACAAACGATAGGTCCCGATTAGCCCCGAGTGCCACCAATTCTTTTTCCTCCAAACCTTTTGGAGGGCCCAAACTGCATCGATCGGGCTCGTGCTTTGCTAATGCCTCTTTGAATTTCTTGATCTGCATTTTCAATTGGGTCAAACGGGTCGATTTAGATTATATTTTCGATTTAGATGAAAAAGGAAAAATTGAGTAATTATTATACTGACCGTAGCATTTGTACAGCTAAAGCTACAAAGCTGGCCCTCAGCTCCTCTGTAGAACCGGAAAAATGGAAGAACATGAACATTGAGGCTGTAACACATTGATTTGTGAACTTCATAATTCACTTGCAGAAACTGCACATCTGGATTCATCTCTGCTAATTGACATATCTGCAATTACCCAAAACCCCATAAAAGATAAGAAAACGGTATAGGTGGCAAATCGGGTTGACCCATTAGCCCGATTTGACCAATTCACAAGTAAATGGGTCAAATTGTGACCTTAAGAAGATGGGATTAAAAAAAGATTAAATTTTTTTCAGAAAAGATTTGATTTTGTTACATACCTTAGGGTGAAGAGCTTTGCAACCTCCACAACCAGGTGAAAAGAAATCAACAACAACTAATTTATCACCGGCTTTTTTAAGAGATTCAACGAGATCTTCTGCACCTGTAATTTCCTTCATGTTTGGTTGAATCCCTTTTTCCCACCATTTTAATGATTTCCCGATGCTAATACTCATCTGTTAAATCGTAATTAGGTTTAATCACTTATAATTACAAGGAACAAATCAATAATTTGATTAATGTATTATATATCAAGGTAACAGCGAATCACGTAAATAAATTTCAAACAAATTGCTTGAATAGTAATAAAATTGAATAAAGACAAAGGGTAATATGCAGAAATTATAAAACAAACCTTAATATCTGAAGCAGTAGCTACTTGCGTACGAACCCTTCTATCTTGATTGTTCAAAACCACCCGCCGGCCGAAGATATCACCGCCGGCCGATGACCGCACGGTCAAAGAGGATCCCAAATTTGAAGAAACCGGCATCTTTACCATACCCGGAGACAATTTATCCAATTTATTGCAAGCAAAACCATGATTACAAGCAGAAAACCTTAAATCATTACTTATAATTTTAGCCATGATTTGTTTTTTGATATTTCCGAATTCAAATTGATTGCAGAAAAAAATGTGCTTTTTTTCCTTCCGATTCAAGATGAATATTTGAAGATTGAATAAGGGGTTTTTGGATTGCTTTTAGTCAAAAGCCGAAAAAGGGGGAAATTGGGATTAGGTCTTTTCGATTGCTTATTCTGTAATTCACTAATTTGTACAATACGTGTAGGAATAAAAGGTGGTTTCGAAATTGGAGTTTTCACCCAACTCCTTGTACTTTTTAGAAATAATTCCCAAAGCATGGTGGTTTCAAACATATATCCCAAATCCCATTATTTTCTAATTTTCTTTTTCTTTATTCCAAACTAAGAAATAGATATTTAATTTGTATTTCCACTAATCAAAGGCCACAACGCATTGAGAATTATTTTTTAAAAGTTTAAAGATTTAGTAAAAAACACTATCGAAATTGAGACCGAAGAAATTTGTGGGGTTGTCATTTTTTCTTTGTGGATTAATTTCACTTTTTCTAGAAACTATTTTCCGAGTCATACTGATATCAGATAACATGATCCAACGGTGGATAATTTGGATAATTGCTAATGCCAGTAGGATCTGTCGTCTAATGTTACATGTTACCTCCTTATATTTACTTTATATGCAACTTCAATCCCCTAATTTATTCAGCTTATTGATCCCCGAGTCAAATTGTATGTGTTGTCCCAATTTGACCAAAATAGATTGATTTCATATAACAATGTATTACAAACATATCATTTCTGTTAAAATAAAATATTTTGCTTACTCAAATTTACTAGTGCGCTTGTCCAAACGTTTTGCATATAAGTTCACCTTCACAATTCTAAACGACTCATGTTTGAAGTCATAAATATAGCATTTATATTTTCCTATCAAACATGTTTTTTAACATGAATTTCTGATTTGTGAGCCGACTTATATTAGTGCAATCACCCACTTTTCTAATTTTCGAACTTTTTGTTACTTTTAAGACTTTCAATTTTATAACATTTAAGGAAAGCATTGTAAAAAAATATAGTGTTACTTATATGCACACACTTCCCGAGACTTAATATACTCAGATCTAATAAGTAAAATAACATATAAATCATATACTATCTACTTTAATAAAGTAAAATTACTCTTTTACCTAAAAGGGTGGAACAAAATAAGTGATACATTTCAAAATCTTTCCTTATTTGGCAAAAAAGTGGGACCCCTTCTCCACTAACTATCTACTTTAATAAAGTAAAATTACTCTTTTACCCACTTTTACTTTTAAACATCATTAATTTCACTACATCCAAAAGAAGTGAGTCCCATTATCCACTAACTATCCACTTTATACTATTTTAAATCATTTTCCAATTTTTTGCCTCAAAAACCGTAATTTCCCAAATGTATCACTTATTTTGATACGGAGGTAGTAAATTAAAATGCAAAAGAAGTGAAAACATCAAACTAGAAATAGATCCCCCCACAAAATCGAGGGTGGTAAGATGTAAATACAGAAATGAAATTCAGGGCCACAATAAATAGATAAGATCCTATATGGTAGGCGTAGAAGCACGTGACCGCCCCCTTTATCACCCACGTGGTACCACATATGCAAAAAGCTGACGAATGTAATTTCACAATATTACCCCTGCCTGCTCTGTGTAGAAAAATAAGTGGATATTATTCGGATAAAACACAGAAAAAGGGGGACACTACTACAACTTTTTGCCACATACCAAACCTCTTTTTCATGGTAGGCATGTGATTCTGTCAAAATCATTTTTGCAACAATTGAAAAGACCCGACCCGACCCGACTGATTTGAGCCATTAGTCAATACTCGATACTTTATGTACAGCATCTTTTAAGTTATTTTTCAGTGGTTTTGGCAGCAGAAGGATTCCGGCCAAACTGAATGATCATAGGCTTGCCTTTAAATACAAATCCATTTACAAGATTCTGCAAACAAGATTTAAACAAGATAGAAAAACATTGTTATTTTTTAAAATATGGGTAATAGTTAATAAATATGTAATTAACAAATTGTTAAATATTAAGAAACGGTACCAGAGCATGATGAGCTATGTCGATTGAGGGGAACGTTACAAACGCTTGACCCCTCATTCTTCCCTCCTGAAACCGAAAAAAACAAAACTTAATATGAAAAATTAAAATAAAATTACCTAAATACCCCTTCTTTTTAACCTAAATTTATGAATGAGTATTTGAAATAATGAGATTTTTAAAAAAGATTCAGCTTAAAAGTAAAATTTAGGATATATTACCTGCATTAACTTGACAGAAAGATTTTCTTTAGCAGTTTCAACGCTTCCAAAGAATGTGCCTACAACATAAGATAAACCTAAACCCTCATGTTCAATTGTTCATTAATTACAATTAACAACCAGGAAATTAAAAAAAAAAAAAAAAAAAAAAGTTAATATTTTCAAATATGCAAAAGCTTGTTATATTTTTTTAGTATCGAGAGTTATGGTTTACCAAACACGTAGTAGAAGTCATCTGCAATGACGTCTTTAGCCAAGTTTTTTATGTACAAAACAGGAGCAGGATTTCCAGCTTTATAATTCTGCAAAAAGTAAATACCTTCAATTTTAATATTTGTCCAATTTGTCATAACCCAAAATTACCACCCTCTAATCTTCATCATGAATTAATTATGAACTTATGATATTTTTTAGTGACTGAAAATTGAATAAGGGTACCTTAAACATTGGAAGTGATAAAATTTCTTCTGGAGGCAATTTTCCATTCTCCAAGTCTTCAACACTAGCAAATGATTTAATATTTAAATTCACATTCTCCAATTCGTCTTTTTCTTCTGCCAGGTCATCCTCCACTTGTTCATTCTGAGTTTGTTTAGGAGTAATTTTAATCTGCAACCAAAATAACAACATACAACAAGTCAACCAAAACAACTACTAGTTTTTAACCAAAGGAAAAGAGAAAATAACAACCTGCAACACGGGATTTTTCTTCTTTATCAATGGAATTTCTTTAGGAACTAAAATGGCGGGTTTTAATCCAACTGATTCATGAGCTACATCTTTGTCAACAGCGGGCCCCACAATAGCTTCTCGCCTTATACGCTTTCGCCGGGGTCCATGTGGTCCCCGCCCTCCAACATCTTCCTAAAAAGGTTCAAATATTTATAAAAAAAAATATTTATATCAAAATAATAACGCATAAATTACCTCATCTGAAGATTCCAATTCAGATTCGCCACTTGATAAATTTGCTAAACTAGAATTTGTATCAACAGGTGGAGGTGGTTGTGATGCAGCAGGTGGTGGTAAAGGTGGGGTCCGCAGTGCTGCACGAAATGGAGCTGGAATATTCATTTTATTCATCAAATGTAACACCTATTATTAAACATTTATATAAATTAATAATTAATACATTATAATTTAACTGCAATTGGTGTTAAAACTTAAATAAGTTACCTGCGTGTAGAACCAAGGAACAGCAATAAGAGCATTTACAATGTTGGTTAGGATATTTCCATCTGGTGGAGGGTATGCATATCTAAAATTCAGTATGTTAATTTACTAGCGCCGAACATTAAATAAAATAAAAATTAAAAATAAAAATGAAAATGAAAATAAAAAACTATTTATTTTACAATAGAACAACTTACTCAAGATTAGGAGGAAATGGGTACTCAACCCCAAGTTTTTCAGCAATAGGTTCAAGTGCTGGAAATGATTCCTGGTTTGACTTTTTGTCATTGCCTGCTGACATGGCATCGTTTCCTGATGTCAGTTTATGTTGTTGAGATTTAGTATCATGTTGTGGTGTATTAGCTCTCTCAACTGACAGAACTTTACCAAGAAACCTTAACCTGATCAGAATGTTATAAGCTAAAGATTGTATATTATAAAATATGATATAAATAACAGACAACTGCATCGTACAAATAAAAATATTGAACAAATTACCCGTTTAATTGGCGTTGTGCTTGAGTTGCCAAACTTTCATTACTAAAATCAACAAACGCACTGTTCCTCATCCTGCATTAATACAACTTATGCTAATGTAACTGAAATAAAGAAACATCGAGTAAAACTGTAATAGTAATAAAAAGTGGATAAAAATTTAAAAAAAAATGGAGACCTTGCAGTAGTGCATGGACGAACACCAGAAGCACCATAATGAGAAAAGAGACGAGATAGGGTATCATGAGGAATAGCTTCAGGAAGATGACGGATCAAAAGTGTAACTGTTTCTTTCTCCAGGGGCCTTAATGGAACTTCACCAGTGTTTTGATATGGGTAATTATGCATCCCTTGAGAATGAGGTAGCGGTTGAAAAGGTGGAAGATTAGCCATTATAGCATCTGCAGTGAAACTTGCATACTTTAATTTTCTTACAGTCAAAAACAAAGCAACGGACTATTAGTTATACTTCTATGAAACATTAACATAATTCCTCTATACTGCATAAAACAAACCTAATTAAATGAAATATCAACCTAAACTTAACCTAATACAACCAGAATAAGTAAATTAGCAAACCAAATTCTCAATTAACTGCGACTAGCAGCCTAAATACAACCATATAACAAACTAAAGAACTAAGGGGTCGTTTGATAGTTTCTAATTGAGCTAGTGTTGACTGAGTTAGTTGCTGATTGAGTTAGAGCTTCTAACTGAAACCATGTGTTGATTGAATAACACACATGTTAGAAAATTATATTCTGCACATTCACGTCCAAGTTAATTTTAACAGGTTCCTTAAAAAAAATTCTATAAATGAAAACCAAAACCAAAAGGAATTTAGATTCTGAATGTGAACCAAGTGATCTGTATAAAATGTAGGGTTCTTTTAATCCAATTGCAAGTCATGCGAAGAGCAGAACCAAATCAGGTAAATTGAGAAACAAAGAACCGACAGAGAAAATGTATGGGTTTTTCAATTGCATAATCATATAGCAGATTTTGTCAAATTCTACCACATTTTCACAAAGAACCCTAATCGTACAATGGGTGACAAACAAAGAACCTAGCCATTTTTTCAATCAATCGTTATTGAAATTCAAACAAAGAACCCTAATCGTACAGTGGGTCACAAATAAAGAGATGCTATGTTGTACGGCGATATGATGAAGAGAGTACGGGCTCGGCGATATGATGAAGACGATAAGCAAACAGACACAACTTGAGCAAATCAAACAGCTAGATTGGACCGAATCTGAATTTAGACCCAATTAGAACTTTAAATTGACAGCCCAACAAAACAATTAGCATAAAATGAACTCATCAATCATAGTGGCTAATTGAGTTAGTAGAGGACTGACTTCTGATTGAAACCATGGTAGAATTGAAAATTCACACTTTAACAATATTCAATTTCTGTTTCACTTAATCTCGACTGCTCTTGAAATTCTAATTAGAGTTCAACTTAGTAAACAAAATTGATGATTAAAATAATTGCTTAAAAACATTCCATTTTCTGCTGCTTTTAAAATAAGCAATAACAGTTATTCAAATGTATCAATTAAGAACCCTAAAAGCATTATTTTTTACAACCTATTGTTTAAGAACACAGAGCAAACCCAGCAACTTTACTCCAAGACCTAATCGTATAACTGGGCGCAAGAGCACCGGTACCTGTTAGTAAAAAAATAGGCACTAAATTAGCTATTCAAATTTCAACAATAAGATATACATAGTGTAAAACCTAAGCAATTGCCGGTGTCCGACAGACGGACTCGAGAGCGGTGGCGATCGGCGTCTGTGTCGCGAGATTGGGCCTGGGAAAGATCAATCGCCATTACGAGCAAACGATTGAGATTGAGGTTTGCGATGTGGGCTGGGCCAATTGGTTTCTTTAGTTTTAGCGTAATTTGTTCATATCCATGTGTTTAACTTTAATCAAACAATTAAATGAATATCAATAACAAACTAACCAATTTTTGTATTCTATGTTCATTAGGAAAATTAATTTGTCCACTTCGCTTATTACGATCATAAACGAACAAATACTAGATTAATGTATCTACAATGTTCGTTTCATTTTATAATTATTTGTGTTTAATTTGGGCCCAAATTGGGGTCAAGTGAACCCAATCAAACTTTTTTTTTAATCTTATTTTATTGTAAATTTAGTATTATTCTATATATGAACCCACTCATTTTGTATACAAACCTGACTAATTTATAATATAAACCCGCATAGCAAAGTTTTCTAGCTCTGTCCTTGATTCTGCTCATGTTTAGTAGGAATCGTCATAAACTATATCATTTGTAAAGCACTTTTATTGTTTAAAAACACCATACGACTATTTTGTGGTATCTTTTTCAAAAATTGATGGTTATGAACCATACAATGACTCTTAAAACGTTGTCACTTTTATGTAAATTTTACGATATGTTGCTTAATATAATTAAATCCTCAAATAAAAAATTATTGGGATCAATAATCAAAGTTTTCACTATCCAAAATCCCATGTTTCTTTGCATTAATCCAGGATTGTTGAATTCATTTGAAGAAAAGAATAAAGATGATGCAAATTTAATCTAATTTATTTTCTTAAATTCTAATTAAAAATAAGCAGGAAGTGATCCTCCTGAGATGCTCTCCCCTGGAAGCATCAAACCACACGGAATCTTTGATTTCAATTGAAAGCAAACTCCTTCCCCCAAGCAATTACCTCAAGCACCTCTATGATTAATAACCTCTTTTTCTTCACTTTCATTTCCAGCCCCTATACTTTATCTCGTGTACATAATTACCCTAATTTCATCGGATCTCATCTTTCAAAGCCATGCTATTTGTATCGGTCTTTTCACATTTTTCGGATAATTATGGTATGGGAGCCTGCAGCCTGGAGGTTGATATCTACACTATAAAAATTTAGTCACACATCACAACCTATGCTTTTATATATGTGTACAGTCTGCTTTAAAACTTATACATTGTGGTAAGAGAAGTAATTTTTATGGTATAAATATCACCTCCCGAGTGGTATACAAGATAGTTGTGTGCTACAATATAAATACTTTGACATAGTTGTGTGCTACAATCTAAAAATATTACATTTATCTTGATACCTTGACATAGTTGTGATTGATATATCTTGATACTTTGAGATAGTTGTGTGTTAAAATCTAAAAACATTACATGATAGAACACTTTAACTCCCGGTTATAAACATGTAAATGGAGAGATATTCATGTTCAAGCTATCCGGAGAAAGTCGAGTTTTTGACTTTGATGTACACGATCTAACCGGTATTTCCGTGACTGTTTCCATACTCTTTTACCTGGTTGTTGGGTCTCATATGTTGTAACCAATAGTCTAGGGACCATTTGTGTATTTAGTCCAAACTTAGGCTAGGTATAAATAGTTAGTAGTAACCTAATTTCTCTAACATTTGCCTATTTTGTAACCTCCATATCCATAGCAAAGTGTTCAACTTCTTAAATCAATCTAAATCTTCCTAATTTCTTTATTGTTCATGCTTAATCCATAGTTTAATCATTGAAAACGGATCTATAATTGGTATCAGAGCAAAAGTCTTCATAGATTCGATCCAAATCAGCTGTGATTAAGCATATTTTTGAAGATTTTGATGGGTTTTTGAAGAAAAAGTTGAAGAAAATCAATTCTAATTCAAAATCGAAGGTATGATTCAAGTTTTTGATAATATAACATTGTTCTATCACTGATTTCGAGCAAATCAGTAGCAAATTTCATATTAAAATCATCAAAAACAAAGTTTAATTTGATTTTTAAAGCAAAAAATGAAGAACACATGAAGAATACCATATTTTCGGAGATTTAAAGCTAAAATCGAGAAAATCAGAACTTGTTTTCGAAAAAGTATTTGAATAGGATTGTAGGTAATTGAAAATCGAACGTTTTGCAAAAAGAATCACTCGATTTGGTTAAGAAATGAGCAAGTTATGATGATTTTTGTGAATTTTTGAAAAAAAAATCGAGATCTGATTCAAGTGTTCGGCCCGAAGACTATCTCCATTCTCGGCCCGAACTTCTTAATAAGTTCGGCCCGAGAACTCCACTGTTCGGCCCAAGATCCATCAAGTGTTCGGCCCGAAGAGTTACTATTCAAAGATTCCGAACGACGTCGTTTTAGAAAAAGATATACTTTTAAAAGGCTGTGAACAAATAAAGAAAAGGACAAATAACTGACAACCCACGTGACAACCTCACTCCTCCGAACTATTACAGTCTTCTCACACTCTCTCTCTTCAATTCATCATCTCTTCAAGTTCAATTCAATTCATCATCTCGCCATTTTAAATCACCATCACCATTCAAGCAACCGTCAAGCTCCTCCTTCTCCGGCGGGCTTCACTTTTTTTTTCCGGCAACAACATAAACCTCCACCACCGTTCGTCACCGGTAATCTCCACCGCTGCGACGCTCAAACAACCAAATACCTCCGCCATCACTCATCGTCTCTCTCTTTTCAACATAAACCACCATCGTCAACAACCACCATAGCCACCATCTTCCTCCGCCAGTTACTTTCTTCTCCAGAGGTTTATAGTTGTCCGGTGACAAAATCGACTTCCGCCTACTTTGATCGTCTTCTCCGACCAAATACAACTGATTATATTTAATTGTTTTAAAAGAAATTGATTTCAAGGACGGTGACGGTTGAATTTATTTGATCGGCGTTTATATAATTCTGATTTACAATCATTTTTTTATTACCGTTTTACATTGTGCCGGAAAATTAGTAAACACAATGTTCATCAATTTGAATTTTGAGCCCAAAGTTATTTGTTTAAGTCCAACTGTAGTTGTTTGAGCTAAATTTCTTTTTTTTCTTTTTTTTTTTAATTTTCATTAATGAGTCCAATCTTCGACACAAAAGTCCATCAAATTAGAATTTTTTTTAACAAATTAAAAAGGCTAACAATATTGTGGTAAAAGCCTAACAACACTTTGATAGTCCAAATATTTTTGTCATATCATTTTGAGTTAAAATGGATCCAAATTTAAAAACAAATGAAAATGAAAAATTCGTTTATGATAATTACTACAAATGTTACCTTAAGGCATCTACAGAGTTACAAAGGGAAATAACCTGGCCAAAGAAAACAGAAGCAAAGTTTGAATATCAAGAACTGAAGTCGTCTGCCTTAGAAATTCAAAAGTTATATGCAAACATTCAAGAGGTTAATGATACTCTAAAAGGTGAAATCAATCGCCAAACATTCATTATTAACAACCTTACACTTGAAAAGGAAAAAGCTGAAGATGACTGCAAAAAATTGCTTGATAAAATTGCATCTCTTGAAGCAGATCTTACTTTGTCACAAACTCAAAACGATAGTTTGAAAATCAAAGTTGAAGAATTTTCTAAATATAAAATTGTTAATAAAGAAAAACAAACGGTACAAGTTCCGATTAAGATTTACACCGGTAAATCTTCAAAACCAGTTTCTAAAAAGGTCTCACAGTTCACAACTTATTCACTTCAAAAGAGTAAAAAGTTGTTTGTGAAACCACAATCTCCAGAAACTTGTTCGTCTAAATCAAAACCTGTTTTGAAACATTCTTCGATTCCAAAGCATTCAATGTCTACAACAAAAACTTTAACATACACGAAAAAAGATATGTTAGCTTTGACACCTAAAACTAATCTTAATTATTCGACAACAGTGAAAAATGTTTTTGTTTCTAAGACACCTAAGATCTTGAAAGAAAAATGGATTCCAAAAACTTCAAAATCTCATATAATTCCTCGGAAATTATTTGAAAGTGAAACATCGAGTTTCAATTTTTCTTGGAATTCCAAATCTTTACATCAAATCGATACAACTTATCGATGGTTTCATTCTTACACTAATACCATCGGACCCAAACAAAAATGGGTACCAAAAGTTGTATGATTTGTTTTGCAGGAAAATGACTTATACACACATCAGTGTATAACTCGAGTCTCAACAGAATGACTTATACACACATCAGTGTATAACTCGCGCCACAACGGATCATGGCTCTTACACACTTCAGTGTATGACCCGAGCTTCAAGGTATATGGCTTTCAAGTACTTCAGCTTGAAACCCGGTCCTCAACGGAAAAAAAATGGCTTCTAATCAAATCAGATTCAGAACCCGCTCATAACCAGAAAGCATTAAGCTCAATCATACGTGACTGCAAAAACTCTTCTCCACCCCTTCACTGATGTTTAAGGTACATTTCTAACCGAATAAAATTTTAGATACCTTTGTTTTGTCGAGGGGGAGAAATATTAATTCTAGGGGGAGAATTATTATTTCTAGGGGGAGAAAATTTCAAAATACAAAACAACCAAACCTTTTTCTGTTAGCAACGTTAATCACAAGTCGGTGTAATATCCGTAAACGATCTCTTTACTAAAACTCTAGTAAAGATTGCATCTGTTTATTACAAAGTCTTATGATCCTCGTTACTCAAAAATCTCATAAATCAAAACAGAACCTAAAAAGTAAGTGTGTTAATCCAAAATCGTTTTTGATTGCAAATGTCATTATAAGTTGTTGTAATGTTCGTAAACGATCTCTTTACTGAATTTATTCAGTAAAGATTGCATCTGTCCATTACAACTCCTTTTAATTCCTGTTGCTTTCGATCTTAACTTCTTCATTCAAAATCAAAAACGTTTTACATGTAACGATAGCTATAAGTTGTTGTTCTATCCGTAATCGATCTCTTTACTGAATTTATTTAGTAAAGATTGTATCTGTTTATTACAACTTCTTTTAGTTCTCGTTACTTACTCTCTCAAATATTTTAAATGACAAATTTTTCATTCAAAATTCGATCTTCACATCAAAATCTTTTGTTAGAACTGTATTTGGTTAGGCTTAGATATTATTCATAAACGATCTCTTTACTGAACTTATTTAGTAAAGATTGCATCTGTTTAAGATCTTAGCTTCATCAATCTCTGTTCTGACTATTAAAATTGATCGATTTCAAATGCTGACTAAATTGCACATGAGCGTTATAGTTCACTCTCAAATAACTCCTATGATCTGCTAAAACCAGCATGATCCTCCCAGGAGCCACCTACAATATAGGCCATACTGTGAGGGTCCTTAGGTCTAGGTGAGCTGAATCAAGTATCATGAGATCTTGATTGGGGTGAGCAGAAAAATTGAGAGGGGGAATGAAGAATGGGGTGCAAGTCAGCTAATGAAATGAAACGAGGGAGTAGTCGAAAAGTGAAAAAGTGAGCTAGAGTGAGGAGGGTGTGACAGGGTTAAAGAAAATGAAAAACCCTTACCAAACCGATTAAAAGCCGGGTCGCCACGTCTCTATCAGATTGCATGCGTTGCTCTCTGATATTGAAAAGGACATCATGGACCCAGTGATGCAATGCACAACCCCCACCCCAGCCACTCAAGTACAAAAAGTACTTGTTTCAAAATCACGGAGATAAGCACATATGCTATCGACATCTCATTTGGAGATCGTTGATATTGAAAAAGAGGACACCTCTCCAGTCATCGCCTTCGTTTGTCCACAATTGAGTCTAGAACCGTCATATCAAACACCATTAGGACACAGGCATTCTATCAAGCATATCTTTGTGATATTGCCGGAACATTCATAGTGATACCAAAAATATTGGTATTCCACGATGATTTAATGGAAATCCTACCAGTGCTAACATCAATGCCAACACTGAACGTAGGTCACACAGTTTTCGTAACTGTCGTGTTAACGGGCAATCTATGTGATCCCGGGTTACACTGATACATTCCAGTGCAAAGATCTGATGACTGTACTCCATTCTTATCAACAACAGTCAATGTATCAGATAAGGGATTCTATGACCGTACTCCAACACTATCAACAACGGTCAGAAAATGCAAAATAAATCAAAATCCCGCACTTCTACGACCTCAACACATGTTAATTATCAGAGGATCACAAATCGACAAAGCCACAACTTCAAGAAAAGACTTCCGCTGCCGACTGCTCAATCTATGGGTCTAAATTTCGTCGATTTACTTAAAGTCTTCCAAAATACTTTCTATTGGTTGAAAAGCCAATTAAAAGTATTGTTATCATCGATCATCAAAAGCTGAAGCTGATACTTCAACAAAACTGCTCAACGATTTATCACTCAGTTCCAGCTTTTACAAACGAAGAAGACTTCAATGGTTTAAATGATAAAATGCGTTATATATATTGATTATTACAAAAGATGTATAATCATTATTCAACACATTTTTATCAATGAGCTTCATCATATTCAACTTACATTTTCTCCTTAAAACGAAGATTCTTCTTAATTCAAACTCGCAGAACTTCACAGTTACATGATGAATCAGATAAATCTTATTCATCATGAGGGGGAGAAGATACATTACATAAATTCTTTATATAAAGAAGTGATACTTTCAGAGAAAAATTCTTCTAAAGCTCAATCTGCGGGAACAAATTTAGGAGATTCTTACAATATTATGGAGATTATCGATACGTTAGCCCAGTTTACTCCACATTAATAAGATAAATGCACCAGTTAAGGGGGAGTAAACAAGAAACCAAAGATCTAACGAAGGTATCAAACAACTTCCGTAGTTGAATTTGGTAATTCGTTCATCGGGGAGTAAATATCTAAATGTACAATTCAACTCCCGTGAAGAAATAATTGTCTGTTTGAGGGGGAGCGTAACTGTTATCAACATTTTATCCCAACAACAATTATCAAGAATCATTGATCGACAGAAAGCCACAAACTTCAAGAAAAGACTTCCGCTGTTAATCTCTCTATCATTATGGGTCTTACTTTTAGTCGATCAATATGTATCTTCAGTCAAAAGTCTTCAAAATACATGTTGTTGGTTGAAAAGCTACAAGAAGTATTCATTTTCACATCCAAAGAAAGCTCAAATTGTTCCTGATACAACATTATTCAACGACATATCTACCAGGTGCAACTTTGGCTCAAGATGAAGACTTCGAAGATACGCTTCCCAGACTATTGTTACAAAGGGGGAGATTGTTGGGTCTCATATGTTGTAACCAATAGTCTAGGGACCATTTGTGTATTTAGTCCAAACTTAGGCTAGGTATAAATAGTTAGTAGTAACCTAATTTCTCTAACATTTGCCTATTTTGTAACCTCCATATCCATAGCAAAGTGTTCAACTTCTTAAATCAATCTAAATCTTCCTAATTTCTTTATTGTTCATGCTTAATCCATAGTTTAATCATTGAAAACGGATCTACACTGGTCATCCTAAAGTGTTAAGTAGTGAGATATGAACCTCGGTTTCTTTGAGACAAAGGATCTCCTTTTCCAGCGGGGCTTCTTAAGATGGTTAGCACTTTAACCCCAACTTAAAGCTAAGTACATTCATGCCACATTTAGCAATTGAAACTTACAACAATACAAAAAAAACGTATTTTGCACATGAAACCCTAGTAACTCTACTTTCTCTAGTTTGAAAATATATTACGATATTCGATCATATTGGAAGTGTCGAGTTGGGGTTGATCAACTAGAGTTGAAATAGAAAGGGTTGAAGTAAAAGAAACATTATTGTCTAAGGGAGGTAATTGCATCAAAAAGATGAAGATTGCAACTTGTAATGATATCTACTTTGGGTATAACTTGTACCAAAAGCAACAATAATTGGACCCTTGTGGATCACCTTATAAAGTACAATTCCCAGTTTCATGGGATAATGCTAACCATATATACATCACTCAAGATATTGATTGCCACCTTACAAACTTGAACTCTCTTTGTCATTCAAACTACAAGACAAAACCCGGGAAAAATTATAATCCACACATATTATTGTGTACGTGTGACCTACAAATACATAAACACTGTTATTGTTTAATTTTTAAATAAAATGATAGAAGTATATAAGTTGGATTTTTTTACCAATAGGTAATGTTTGAATCCATGACCTCTTGTGAGGAGGTAAGGACACTTACCAGTACTAGTGCTTCCTTTTAAGTTAGATTATTTAATTTTACCCGTTTGAGTTTTAGGGTGTACTAGCAGGGTACCCGCGCAATGCGGCGGCGGATACCTTATAACTATATTTTGCGATAACGATAGTGATTTTGCGATGATGGCAGTAGTGATGGTGTGTTCGGTAGTGATTGTGAGGGTAGCGATGATATACAGCTTCTTCTAATTTGTTTTGGCGGGATTGGTATAAAGTTTCATTTATAGCAATTGGTTAACACATAGTGACTACTTAGAGGAGGTCTTGTGTTCGAATCCTGCAAGCAACTTCTTTTTATTATTTGATTTTAATTTAGTTGAAGAAGTTACTAAAAGTAGAAATCTCGTTAAACTTAAAATTAAGGAGCTCCTTAAAATTCCTAAATATGGTAGTCCTAAATGCATTAGTAAGTAGTAAGATAAGATATGGAGATGAGTTTTTTTTGAAGTTTTTTAGAGGTTTTATATAGTTATGTAGAATAAGTTCATTTTAAATAAAAAGTTCGGTTTGAATGTGAGAGATTTAAGTTATTATTTTAAAGTAAAAGTTTCAAATTAAAAAAGCTACTTGAAGTAGATTTAGAAGGAGCTAAAGCTTTCTAAGTATTTACCTAAAATAGTATTTAGCCTTCTTATCTATACTCTTTATGTAGAATTTCACCTTAAAACTATTCTATCAAAATCTTTATATAAATAAATTGAGTTAGTTTTGAATTGAATACCCTGAAATAAACTCAAAATCTACTTGATTGAAAGTAAATACGTTGAAAGTGTCAACTCGCAATAATAATTGTTTACAACAGTGATATTCCATTTGGAGATACTTAAGGAAGAGGGTAACAATGGTAGTTTTAGTTTAGTATAGAATATGCCGGCGGTGGAGTGTAACGTAAAAAGATACCGATGATGAAAGAATCGTCGTCATATTCCCTGAATTTATGGCGCTGGAAACGTGTCCGTTAAAAATGCAAACCCGTAAAAGTAGGAGGATTAGAATGAAAACTATAGTAATATTAATATTTTGCCAGATTGCCAGGTGTAAACCCCTCAAAACTCGCCACATGCTGCGTTTAAGTCTTCTGACACAGTTTCCAATACTTACTCCACAATTCAACCAACCGGAATATACTTTTTTCGTCTTATTCTCTTTTGCCACCTATACGTACCATGGCATCGATCATCATTGTACAATTACTACTTGGAGCGAGTGGCCGGTGGCTCAAAAGTTACTTTACCAATGTGCAGTTTGGACAGGAAATCGAGGAATATAGCAAAACCGAACCGGACCTGATCGAACAGGACCGAACCGAGCTATATTGGTTCGGTTCTAATTTTCATGCAAAATTGGTTCGCGGTTCCGAGCAGTTCGATTTCAAGAGGTTCAGTCGATCCAAAAACAAGAAAAGTCGAAGAAATTATCATTAAATCAATATTTCACATTCACCCCTAAATACCTCTTTACTCATATATCAACCAAAATTATCACTTTAGAAAGTCATTAAAATATCAATCACTCACAAAATAATAAAAAAAGTAAAAAACGCTTATCTCTCTCCTCTCTCTCCCCCGTTGCTACTCTCGCGCAGAACATCACTCACACCGCACATGGTGTAGTGACTGCACCACTTTGACATCCCACATAGGATATACCTAAGGCTCTTAAATATATACAATTAACTTTGTATATCACACTGAATTTAATACAAATTTTTTAACCTTTTAAATTTACTTATTTTACTTATAATAAGGGCATATTTGGGAAAGCTTATTAAGGGGACTTATTAACTTAATAAGCTCAAAATTTTAAGCTTTTTTGGGCTTATTAAGTTTATAAGCTAATAAGCCTTCTTAATAAGCTTTCTCAAACACCAGACTTGAACGTTATATAATTTTAGATCATTGGTAACACCAAACACTAATATTATTAAGCTACAATTGTTTAATGAATTTCATAAAACATTATTTATATAGATATAAGATTATAATCTTTTAAGTTATCGTATGCAGGATAAAAGAAGTCTTCCTTATGTTTCTTACTTATAATAGATTTGATCTTTAGTAAGATGCAGTTTTTGAATTATATATGACGGGTGAAAATGATTTTTAAGATATGGATATTCTTAGGCTTTAACAAATTCCTCTCGAGATTAACTTTTGTTTCGTGTATCTGTGTATGAAACTTACTTGAACTTGCGTGTGAATTAGCATAGCATGTGTAACGGGAAACATCGTCAACATATACAATGTCAACACTTTTTACCACAAATAGTTAGAACGGTTTTAATAACGGATTGTAACTAGGGGTGTCAATCGGGTTGTCTGGTCGGGTCTGTCGGGTTTGGAGTAAAAAAATTCTAACCCGAAACCCGGCCCTATAAGGAATCGGGTTAGTCGGGTTGACCCGATCGGATTTGTCGGGTTACATAATTCCACCTAAAAAATAAAAGTAAAATGTATGGTTGATGTCAACTGATGAATGCAGAAACTCTATTGCTAAGTCACAAAACTAGTCAAAACATAAGCACTTTAGTATGGAAAACAAAATAGAAAAGAAGAGTCAGACGAGTTTTTTTTCAATCAAACAACTCATAATACTTCTATTTTGTTCATAATACGTACTTACGTAGTACAACATTTCATAAACCAGGTACATTTGAATAAAAATATTAAAATTAAAAGTATATACTTTATTTTGTTCTATCCCATAAAATAAGTTTAATTCATTCTCTCAATGGTGTTAAAACAAAAGCAGAATATTGATGCACACAAACCTTAAAAATATAAAAGAGAAATATATTTAAATTGCAATCGGGTCTAATCGGGTCAACCCGAAACCCGACAATTGGAAGAAACCCAAACCCGATACCCGACCCGATGTTAACGTCGGGTTTGTCGGGTCGGGTTAAAATAACCCGACATCAACATAAGACCCGATTACACCCGACCCGACTAGCATAATCGGGTTCGGTTAGGGTCGGGTCGGGTTGACCCTTTTGACACCCCTAATTGTAACACTAAAAGTTTGAAATGGTGCGATATGAGACGAAATTATATGTTACAAACGTGTATTTTGGGCTTGATTCGTTCAAGATGCCCACCCCAAAAATTTTCTGATTAGTATAAATTTTTTAGGGGTCGGTTCATTTTTTGGCTTGGTTCATCCAAATATACATAATATATGAGCGATAACTAATACACGTCATATATTAGCTCAGTGACTAACTCATGTATCTTAAAACATATAACGTTTAGTTTAAATCCCTTCCATATGCATATTTTCTTTTTAAAATCTTTTTTTTCTTTCCCGTTTTAACGTTTATTTTACTCTATTTCCTATTAAAATTTTCTTTTCTTTTTTGATTCATTTCCCCCTAGGTTTATTGGTTTAAAAATATGATGCTCGAATTAACTAACACGTGAACTTTGATTTTGACTAATTTAGTTTAGGTTTAGGCTTTCTTCAAACTAAAACTTATTTGATTTGGTTTACGATTTGACTTTAAATAAAACCTCACTCAAAGAACCTGACTTGCACTCCAAAATTTTGTCCACCGTTAAAAATTTGTCTGGTACCGCCACTGATTCGTTGCTAATTATCCATATTTTGAAATTGAATATTTGAAAATAATGAGATCAATATGTACCAAACCTTAAAGTTAAGATTATAATAAGTTATGTACACATTTAAATGAATTTACATGAAGTTTTGGCACATCATCAAATTAATATCTATCCTAAAAACGAATTATAAGAAAGAAGAGAACAAGTCACTCACTATCTACCCTATGAGACAAACTAGTTTAGATGTGCCTAACAAACAATGATTTAGATCAACAATCAAGGTTAATGAACAATTATATCAAGCCATTTTCTTTGCCGATTAATAGTCCAACAAAGAATCCAACTCAGAAAGTGCTGATGGGGCCGGTTGACCATCGAGATGGTCAAACGGTCTCATACCCATATCATGCATAGATGAAGAAGATATTTCTGTAGTCATATCATTACTAATCCCTGTGTCTTGTGACGTCACACTAATCTTGCTAGATTGGTTGGTGTTAGTCGCTACATATGGCTCCACCTTGCATTTATTCACAACTCCTTCCACCTTCCCTTCGAGCCCGAGCCTGCTAGCCTGGTCAATGTAACGGGCTGACCCAGACGATAAATATGGGAAATTTGTACTATTATTGTTAGCAACGGTTGATGCAAAGTTACTTTGGTGAGTTAGTTGGTGATCACTAACAAATGGGCTCATTTGGAAAGAGTTGGTGTCAAAGTTGTAATTATAAGGAGAAACTATGAAGTTTTTGTAATCTTGATCTCTTTGAAGTATTTGAGTTTGGTCGTTAGAGAAATAAGATGTGTAGTTTTCATGATCCACCAAACCCTTGAACTTTTGAACACTTGAATTTTCATCGTGGTTGGTAATAGTGTTGTTTTTACTTGAATGAGTAAAACTTGACCCGGCTCTATCCGGATCAAATTTTGGAGCAGGAGGATCCATTAATGGTGGCAACCATGGCGGACTATCCAATAACTCATTCACAAAAGAATTCATCCTCGTCATCCCATGATCTGGATCCAAGTTTCTTTTAATTTCGGTATTCTTGTGAACAATGCGACATACTACCCATTCATCCTGAAATTAATAAATCAGCTAAATAAATATCTACTCGATCTGACTCAAACCACTAACTGGCCGGAATAAAAATATCTACCAGAGTTTCAAAAAACAATTTTCTTTCTTTTTTATACTCCTAATTAAATACTCCCTCCGTCCCAAATTTATTGTCCACTATAAAAAAACACACAGTTTAAGAAAAGTATATTAATTATACTAAGTCACCAATCAAATTTTTTTTTTCCCACTTAAATATTTTTTGATTGGTTGCTGTATACTAGATAATAAAAATGTGGGATAAATTAAAATAGTATAATAGATAATAAAAATGGGACGGAGGGAGTAGATGTTTGAAAATATTTGAAATAAACTAGCTTGTTATTAACTGAAAATAGATAAATTAAGTTGATATGTGCATAAAGGAGTTGTACCTTTGAGGCTCTAGACATATTGTAATACGAGAAATCTCCTTCAAGTCTAAATTCATGCATCACCCAATTAGTTTTCTCTCCTTTTGGAGCTCTTCCTTTGTAAAACACAAGTGTCTTCTTCATTCCGATCATCTTTCCACCGGACTTTCCACCGGACTTTCCACCGGATTTCCCTTTTTTCACTATCTCTTTATCTTTTCCGGTGGCCTTCCAGTAACCGGAATCTGTGGCTCGATTTGTTCTCATCCCCGTCGGATACTTTCTGTCTCGTTGACAAAAAAAGAACCATTCCTTCTCTCCCATTTTCGCTCTCTCTGCAATAAATTTCACAATTATTAGTTTTATCACATATACATAAAATCAAATATTTATACACTTATAAATCTAATTAAATCCACGATTAAAAAGGTATCTAGCTAGCTAGGCTTTTACAAAAATCGAACAATAATTAAACTTGCTTGTCTATATACTGCATGGATTCCTAACTTTAACAATATATGATTATATTTATCTAGACCTAATTATGGTAGACTTTTGACAAATGATGAGTAAATTTCAAATATATAATTTTAAGACTTTAATTTTGCGGAGTATTATTATTTCTTTTTTAGGGTTCTCACTCGTAAAAACGAGTCGAATAATCCCATGGTGACCACTGCTTTTTCCTGGTAGCCTAGATTCGGCATGTGTGAATCAAAGTTGAATGAGATTGTGTTTGATCTCTTACTATTTTCAAATTTAGTATAAACCAGCAAACAAAATCCAAAAACTTTAAAGAATTCCGAGACAAGATGGTGTAACTTCATAAAATGATTTTACTAACTGTACGGAAAATAAATAATTGTAAATGAAAAAACAAAAACCGAGTTCGATTAATTAAGTAGCTAGAAGAACTTACTGGGTAAATCCCAAGGTTCGCACTTATTCAGATCAACTTCTCCGATGGCACTAGCAGTAAATCTCCGATTAACAACTTTAGGCGTAAGATAATGAGTTATAATTTCTTCATCAGTTGGATGAAATCTAAATCCAGGTGGCAAACCGATCAACGCATCATCTCCTTCGTTAACCACCGATGATCCACCTTCCATAGCTAAAACTACAATTAATCAACGAATATGTTGGTGTTTTTCAGGATCTTGCAGCTAAATCTTAAAACTAATGAAATCAAATTTGAATGTGTTTTTTTATTGGAAATGGAAGTAGATGTGCAGGAGAAAGAGGAACAGCAAACATCGGTTTAGAAAGAGAAAAAAGATGGCAAGTAATTGGAGTTAAATAGAATAGATGCGTAGACAACAAGCAACTTCTCGAGGAATACTCCTTTCTATTGGCTTTTTGTCAAACTTTTGGACTTTTAATAGAAAGTTACATTTCGGAGTATATTCGTATTGTTTCACGTATGTAGATACGTATGTATGAGGTCGGATAACTGCAGGGGAGGACCTAGTATGGTCCAAGGGGTTTCCTGTGCAATCCTTAAATTTTGTTCGTATAGTGTTAAAATTAACAGTGTTAAAAAATTTTAATTATTTTTTTAGTGTAAGTGACACTTCTGAGAAAAAAATTGTGCAACCGATACCACCCCTCAATATTTTTTCTGGGTCCGCCACTACAGATAAATAACACTTAAAATACATATTCTTAAAGATAACTATTGTAATATTATAAAACGATAATATTGTAAAATAACTAAAAAACATGTTTCATAAGTTAATAAGTTCAATTGTTTGGTTTAGTTTATTAGAACCCTATAAGGGTAAGATAAAGATATTTTTTAACTTTAAAATGCTAGCTTAAAAAGGCTAATCTAAAAGCCTTATTTAAGATAACTTAATAAGCTAGAGTTTGTATGACATTTTTTTGCTGTGTCGATCTTTGATAATTAGGTTATCAACTCGAGCACCATGTTGTTTTGGTTATATTTATTCGTCAAAGATTTACGTACATATCGACAAAATATTAAGATGATATAGACTATACATGCGATATTTATCTTTCACAAACCTTCCTCATAGACGAGTCATTATACCTGGACCATTAGATTGTATGCATGCAACAATTTGTCCATACATGACAATTTAGGTATTTCGGCTCAAAACCAATTATGCTTGCGCACAATATTACTTGGACAATTAGACTCGTATGTTTACCCATGAAAAACCATTATATTAGACTACTAGGTATATATGGAGTAAGAAAAATTTTGCCGGAAATTTCTCATGCAAAAAGCAGTCTATTTACATTTGAAAAAACTAAGTATCGTTATCGTTGTGCCGAAATCATAATCAAAATTAGTTGTTTGTGTATAGAATTGTAGACTTCATTACTATATTATACTAACATCGTGTTAGAAAATACCCCCCGTCTCACAAAAAAAATTCTCATTTCTCATTATAATTTTGTCCCACAAAAAAATTCCAATTTTTTCATTTTTGAGAGACTCTTTTAATAAAATAATATTATTATCAATGATTTCACTACTAAAACACATTCTCTCTCCAATCTAACCTTATATTTTAATCAAAAGTATTACCGGACCCAACCACTAACTATCTCCTAAAAACTTATGCTTATAAGAAATGGAAACTTTTTTATAGGACGAATGAAGTATGTTTTAACGGGCACAACTAAAACCACTCACTATATAGTAGATCTGCCCCTACCATTATATGTTATATTCATATTCAAGCAATTATTTATTTAGATCTGATAATGTGGTGTATCAGATCAAAACCAATTAGTGACAAATTAATTAAAAAGAACAATTTAAAATCATTCATGAAATAAATAGACTATTAAAAGTTAATAAAATATTCCATGTTATCCACTCGCATGTTTTAAAAAATAGGATGAGAAAGTTATTGCAAGTTTCTTAGTTGTTAGATTGGGGTGGTGGGTCTTGGTGGGGTGGGACCCTTATCTCTTTAGTATCATCCTTTTCACATTGAGAAATATGTTTACATCATGTCATCATTCACTTGTTTAAAATTTACCTATTTATGTCCCTAAACTTTCTATAGTTGGAGGAAGTAACCACTACTAATGTTCGAGGGTTTCTTAAATTACAACCTTATCCATATATGGAACGGTAAAAGCATCTTTACAATGTACCTAGCCTGCTTTTCTCATCTCTTTCGTAACCTTAAACGTAACTCAATTTCGTCCCTTTTACGGATTTAATTTCTTAATCAATGTTTGATCGAGTCAGAGTTTTCATAATATAAACGTTTTTCACTGTTTTCAAAATTTCACTGTTAGAATAACGTATTAGAAAGTATCTTGTAATTGGATAAAGTCAAGCGTCATATAGAAACGTACTATTTAATCTTAAACATTACCATGGTCTACAAAATGTATTTTTGTACTCGACTCAAAACTTGAGTAATTTAAATGGTTGTTATACTTTGCTTTAAATTAGTGCTATATAATCGATCTTATATTTATATTTATTTCGAATGTTAACTTTTCGCAACATCTTAATTGCTTTGTGCAGTTGTTATCTTAGCGTCAAACATAAAGTTAAATTTTAAAACATCGTAAAAATGATTATTACGTGTTTGAGTCGCTATAATCCCATGACCATATTTAGTAATTTACTTCAAACAACCTAACCCTTAAGAATCGAATTCAAACACGGACAATACAATAGAAACCAAGTTGTACTATAGGTCTTAATCTAAAGTCAATCTGTCTCATTTAATTTCTTCACGAACAATTTATTATAGTAACAAAATTTGTCTAAATATTGATAACATAGACAAAAAAAATAAAAGAAACAAATAATAATTCAGGGGTATAAAGTGTGAGTTGTCAGAACTTGAGGGGTGAGAATGGTTAGGTTCGGTGAACGTCACAGAATTGCAAATAAAGTCAAAAGCATAGAAAGTTGATGAAGAAGGCTTTAAAGTAATGGGGTTTATGGCTTTCGGGGTACAACTACTGCTCAAGAACGCGTCAACACACCGTTATACACACACTCAATACACACGCACTCTACCGGTTTCGAGATAACCATAAAAAGTGCGACTTTTGAGCTCCAATAATTGCCTAACATTTTAAACACTTTAAATATTTATTTTCTCCGTACTAACTTTAATAATACATTTTAAACCCTTACCCGGTGTTATTATATAGGATTAAATAACTTTTTTTTAAAATACTCGATATATATGTTATATGAGTTGTCTTCAAGGAAGTTCAAAGATTTTACATAGTCCCAAATGATAAATCCTAGCCATTGAATCAAAATGGTTAAGATCAAATCACAGTGTTTCAAGCACATGTGTTTCAAACACATATGCTTCCAGACGACCACCACCACCGGTCACCACCGCCGGCCGCCGCCTCTGATGGGTTTCAAGTCACGAAGCACATGTGCTTGGCTGTACATATACACTCCTTTATTTTCAAAAGAACTGTTATTAGTGAAGCACATGTGCTTCTAGCTTACAAACACATGTGCTTCATTACTTGACACACATGTGTTTGGCTGTACATATACACTCATTTATTTTCAAAATAACTGTTATTAGTGAAGCACATGTGCTTCTAGCTTACAAACACATGTGCTTCATTACTTGAAACACATGTGTTTGGCTGTACATATACACTCCTTTTATTTTCAAAAGAACTGTTATTAGTGAAGTACATGTGCTTCTAGCTTACAAACACATGCGCTTCATTACTTGAAACACATGTGCTCGGCTGTACATATACACTCCTTTATTTTCAAAAGAATTGTTATTAGTGAAGCACATGTGCTTCTAGCTTACAAACACATGTGCTTCATTACTTGAAACACATGTGCTTGGCTGTACATATACACTCCTTTATTTTCAAAACAACTGTTATTAGTGAAACACATGTGTTTCTAGTAATGAAACACATGTGTTTCAAGTCATGAAACACATGTGCTTGGCTGTACATATACACTCCTTTATTTTCAAAACACATGTGTTTCAAAAGGTGAAACACATGTGTTTCAAACACATGTGCTTCCAGTCACGACCACCACCGCCGGTCACCACTGCCGGCGGCCACCTCCGGCCGCCGTTCGCCACCGCCGGCCGCCGCCCATCGCCGCCGTCCACGGCGTGTGTTTGTATGGTTTGAATCTTGATCTTGACATTTGACTTTTTATTGATCCAATGACTATTAATTGTCCATTGGGACTAGCTAAAATCCTTGAACTAACTTGAACATTTACCTATGTTATATATATTCAATAATCAACTAATATCAAAATTGTTTATTGTAATTCATAACTTCTTTATAGTAAATTATGTATGAGGTTAAATTGTTCAGGTCGTATAAATATTGGAGTTAATCAGGTACCGTTCAAAAAAGAAGATGTTATATGCTCATTTTTCTTGGTGGATTATTTACATGTTACAAACAACTTTTGTTGCTTATATTTTATTATATTTTATATTTATTGTATATAAAACTTAAACCGAACACATAGATTATGAGTGTTTAAAACCGCATATCCAGATTTCAGATAATGGATTTTACTATTAAAATCAAATCTGAAATCCAGATACCCGAAATCCTGATATCCGCTATCCAAAAAAATATTATTCAAATATTTTTGGATTTATCAGATATTCCATATTTTTTGGATAAATTTCCGGATGTCCAAATGTTTTAAAAACATTATCCGGATACTGTATCCGAAATTCGAATATAAGGTATTTCTAATAGATGGATTTAGAGTATCAGATATTTTTTCAGATACTCCATTTCAGATATTTTTAAACACCCACACTATAGGATCATTATTAAAGGTTATACAAATGACTTGAAATAAGACTCTGTGTAAAATCGTGTTAACTGTAGTACCGGGCAATTGCTTTAAAAATCTTTGTTAAAAATTTATGTTAAAAATCATTGTAAAAACTAAAGACAATATTTTGCAACAAAATACTTAGTGGATAGTTGTGGTGGGGTCTTTGGTAATAATAGTATTTTATTATGCGTAGCCCATCAAATTTAAGAAATGAGAAGTTTTTTGTGTGATAAAAATTTAATAATGAAATGAGAAGTTTTTTGTGCGACGGAGGGAGTATCTTTAGTAGACTATGCATAAAATCATAAGTGTACTTGCTTACAATTATGAAACTGATCATAAATTTATGACGTCTAAGTCAAAACCTCTTAACATCCCAGACAAGGATTTGAGGTAAGAACAAAAACGAAAAGTCCACTTAGTTTTGTATATGAGCGACGAATGAATAACATCTAAGTACATCTAAGTATGTAGTTTGGCGATCCTCTTTTTCCATTTCTCTTTAGAGTAATGGTATTTCTTCCTACCGTATTCGTACCTATTTCGATCATGACAAGTGTCAAAATCAATTGATAATTTGAGAAAAGAGAATTAATGGATGACACATATTAAACTTAGAAGTTGGTAGGCTTATGAGTAAGAAGAAAAGATAGAAAATGTGAAGTTCGATTAACTCTTCATAAACATAGATCTTTAGGCTCAAGAATAGTTAGTTCTTATCTGGAATAAGCATATACAAAACATATAATTGCGGAATTAGATAAACAGTTTTGTATAGCTAAACAAGGTTTCATCATTATCTTTATATACAATGATTACTAAAAGCCCCAATTCTACATATAAATATGTAGAACGGTTTTGGTTAACAGGATCAAACGACCTTGAGGCTTAGAGTACACACACATACACGTTAAAACGTGGGTTTCAAGAACGACTAATTCTATACCTCCAGGTTTCTTTATATACTAGAAAACCTAGAGATTTACAAGGAAAAGATAATACTAAATCTTTTAAACTAATAAAGATATACTATATCTTTTTACATTAATGATTATCTCCTAAATCTTTATTTGAATCTTGAACTTCATATTATCGACTTAGGTCCTTGTAGTTTAATAGTTTTGACATATCAAATCTTATATGAATAATAATATTCCTAACAATCTTCCCCTATTTGATTTGACAAAACTTGTAGAATTAGCTAGGAATCTTCAAGTCTCTTCCCCTTTTTGACATAATCAAATAAATCCGAGAAACTTGAACTTCCCCTTGAATGATCAACACTTTTTCTTCCCCTAAAAGTGTGATATCATTCTTGTGTTCTTCAAGGCTATATTAATTACATTGAAAACTAACTATCTTCTATTTGAAGTTGAAGTATAAATTCAAACTAAGCATCACATTCCGTCTAAATATAGTAATCAGCAACTTCATATCTTGTATGAAGGACTTGCTTATCTTAGTCTTCAACAGATCTTTTCGTTAAGATTCGGTTAAATTGCAGTTACAACAATACATAACATCTTATGTAGTAAGATTTTCCACTTCTTCTTCAAATAAAATATAATCAATTATCTTCTGTAATCAATTGATAAAGATCAAATATGTAACAAATAAACTTTTCCTTTATCTTCATCATGCCTTCAACCTGTGTGTGTGAATAATGTGATTCGTTTCACATTATTAGCAGATACGATCAATAAACCGTGGTATGGAATGAACATGGTGTGTGACATGCGTTCCAAAATATGATGTATCAGTTGTATGGAAGAAATTAGTATCAAAATTTTCTTCAAAATTTTTTTCGGTCAGTACTGATTAATAATTGATCAGTCAACGCAGCAGTAGTAAATTCTGATTTTTTATTACTGATGTTGATCAGTAGTAAAAATTTGAGCATCGGATCAGTAGTAATCGAATATACTACTGATCAGTAGTGTTTGATGTGTTGGATCAGTAGTAAATCAAGAATTTTAATAAGATCAGTAGCAAAGTCGGACCAGTAGTAATCTTTGAATATTACTGGTCAGTAGTAACCAGTAGTAAAAGTAGTCTGATACCAGTAGTAAAGTTCGATTTAGTTGATCAGAAGTAATCGAATATTGGAGCAGTAGTAACATTGATCTTTGAGTAGTAGCAGTAGTATTGAATTCGTGCATCAGTAGGAAAACATGCACGTGGGCTCTGACTTCTTCACAAACTTCAATTAAATCTTGAGTATGGTTGCCTGATAACGTCATGCTCTGATATCTTCATAATATCTTCATGTGATTTACTATTTGCGAATCTTGAGAATATTCACAAACTTCAATTTTTTTATTAAGCACCAGAATAAAAAAAATCATAATATCTTCATGTGATTTACTATTTGCGAATGGCTCTGATAACTTCATCAATTCATCCAAATACATCCAAACAATAAATCGGTCTTTTGCAATCTTCCCAGAATAATCGTAATCTTCATAAATCACAAATACATCCTTGTTTCATTCCAGATCTGAGCCACCGTGCTCTGATACCAATTGTGAAGTTCGATTAACTCTTCATAAACATAGATCTTTAGTCTAAAAAATAGTTAGTTCTTATCTGGAATAAGCATATACAAAACATATAATTGCGGAATTAGATAAACAGTTTTGTATAGCTAAACAAGGTTTCATCATTATCTTTATATACAATGATTACTAAAAGCCCCAATTCTACATATAAATATGTAGAACGGTTTTGGTTAACAGGATCAAACGACCTTGAGGCTTAGAGTACACACACATACACGTTAAAACGTGGGTTTCAAGAACGACTAATTCTATACCTCTAGGTTTCTTTATATACTAGAAAACCTAGATATTTACAAGGAAAAGATAATACTAAATCTTTTAAACTAATAAAGATATACTATATCTTTTTACATTAATGATTATTGTAACACCTCAAATTTAATGCCAAATACTGGCCAAAATAAAACATTTTTATAAATAGAAGAACATCCCCAATTTAGATTTACAAAAACCTTGGTACGAAATCAGAGTATAAAAGTAGGTGTTACAAAATAGATCATCACCAAGCTAAGACTAAATCCAATCTAGTGTTCTTCTATTCTAGGTCCCGCATCTCTATCCATGCGTACCTAAACCTTCGATCCCGAACCTGAGTACATAGCAAAACAAACAAGGAGTACGTGAGACAAAAACGTCTCGTGAGCTACATGGGTTTAGACCCCAGAGTTAATAATAATAACCGAATGACAAACAACAAACACGTAAGCAATCACCCATCTATCTAGTCACCCTATTGTGACTCTAATACCTTGCTTTCCTAGCAACCATACCTAGTTGTCGAGACATCCCCAACCAACTAGAACCACATTAACTTATTAACGGGGGATCCCCCGCATTAACAAACTTCAAGGTAAAGGCAAGAGGGAATCGCCCAATCTACCAATACCTGCCTTACTCGCCGGACTACTTCCAGTTAGCAAGACTACTATCATGGAATGGGCCGATGGGGATCCGCCCAAATGCTCCCCATTCCATACCTCATGACCGGGGATCCCCCGAATCATCACGTCATCTCACCATATCATAACTCGATGGTTATGTCAATCTAGCTCTCGGCTATCACGTCTATCATCAAACAAGTTAGTTCAATACTATCATCGGTATAACTAACTATCAACTACTAGTCTACACAATTAAGCAAATAGACCATAACACAAGTAATAGAAATGTATTTCATAGGCTATGTACTCAGTAAAGTCCACACGTACTCACCTTAGCAATAAAGATGCTTTAACCGTATCCTTTCCGCCGGTCCCTTGTTCACAATTCGTCCACTTCAACACTTCACCGAATGTCTTTAATCTTCCACTAGGAGTGAAGAATCACGAGATTTGACCAAGAATTCGGCTCCAAACGATGCTTTTCACTCAAAAACGTTCACACACTTGAAGAGAGAAAACTAGGGTTTTTGGAACTGCATTTATGGCTGAAAAACCCAATTTAATGCACTGGTCGGAAGGGCTCGCGCCCCGCTCGCGCCGAGCTCGCGCCGCGAAAGGACGCGGGTCTTCCCGCTGGTCGCCGCTTTATACCAGACTTCGCGCCCAGCTCGCGCCTGGCTCGCGCCGCGAAGTCGACGCGAAGTCGACGCGACTTTCTCGCGTTTCAGCTCTGGTCCCTCTGCTCAACCTCGCGTTTCGCTCGCGCCAGGCTCGCGCCGCGAGCCTGCCTTTGCAGCAGGGCTGCACTTTTCGGTCTAGGTTTCAACCCGGTTTCGCCCATAACTTTCTCATACGGACTCCAAACGACACGAAACCAATTCCTACGGTTTTAATATGATTTATCCATAATTATCATATTTTTATTTATTTTATTTATTTACAAATTTCGGGTCGTTACAACTATCTACCCCTTAAGAAGATTCCGTCCTCGGAATCTCATCATAGTTCACGAAATCCGGGTACCTCTTCCGAATCTCGTCCTTGACTTCCCAAGTCAAATTCGGCCCAAGTGAATGCTTCCACTTGACCAATACCAACTCGATCTCCTTATTCCGAATCTTCTTTGTTTTCGTCTCTAATATAGCTTCGGGCTCTTCAATCAACCGATTCGGGCCGTCAACCCGCAACTCTTGCAATGGAATAATATTCTCAACTTCCCCGATAAACTTCTTCAAATAACTCACGTGAAAGGTGTCATGCACACCTTGAAGCTCGGGTGGAAGTTCCAACTTAAAAGCTTGAAGCCCGACCCGTTTCAATATTTTAAACGGTCCAACGTACCTTGGGCTTAACTTTCCTTTCTTGCCAAACCGCATTACACCTTTCCACGGTGACACTTTCAACATGACCATATCGCCGACATCCATGTCGTATGGTCTTTTCTTCAAACCCGAATAACTTCGTTGTCTATCTTGGGCGGCTTTCATGTTGGTTTGAATAATACCGATCTTTTCATTTGTCACTCTCACGATCTCGGGACCCGTGAGTTTCGTCTCTCCCGCTTCCAACCAACAAGATGGAGTTCTACATTTTCTTCCATACAACGCCTCATAAGGCGGCATCTTGATAGTCGAGTGATAACTATTATTATACGAGAATTCGACTAACGGTAAATGTTCATCCCATTTACCACCGAAATCTAACACACACGATCTCAACATATCTTCAACCGTTTGAATTGTTCTTTCACTTTGACCGTCGGTTTGCGGGTGATAAGCCGTGCTCAACCGCAACTTTGTACCCAACTCTTCTTGTAATGACCGCCAAAATCTCGAGGTGAACCTCGCGTCTCTATCGGACACAATCGATAACGGAACCCCGTGGAGTCGTACCACCTCGTCAACATACAACTTAGCCAATTTCTCAAGTGGCAATGTTTCCCGAATTGCTAGAAATAACGCACTCTTGGTCAACCGGTCAACTATGACCCAAATGGCATCGTGACCTCTACTCGTCTTCGGTAAACCCACTATGAAATCCATAGTTATATCTTCCCACTTCCCGGCCGGCACAACCAATGATTGAGCTACCCCATACGGTACTTGATGCTCGGCTTTCACTTGTGCACACGTGGCACACTTAGAGATATACTTGGCCACTCTCGCCTTCATTCCGGGCCACCAATAAACCCGTTTCATATCTTGGTACGTCTTTGTACTTCCCGGGTGAATTGAATACTTTGACTTGTGCACATCATACAACAATTCTTTTCGGATACCCCCGAACTTAGGAACCCAAATACGACCGCCTACGGTCTTCAACCCTTGTGCATTTTCAAGAAAATGTTGGTTCTTACCTAACCGTTCTTGTCTTAACTCGTCTCTTCCCATAACTTCTCGTTGGGCATTCTTGATCCTTTCGATAATACTCGAGACGACTTCTATACGTGATAAAATTCCTCGGTTCGGTTTTTCATAAACTTTTCGGCTCAAGGCGTCGGCCACTACATTAGCCTTTCCCGCGTGATACACAATCTCACAATCATAATCGGCAATCAACTCGATCCACCTTCTTTGTCGCATATTAAGATCTTTTTGAGTAAACACGTATTGTAGACTTTTATGATCCGTGTACAACGTACACCGTGTACCATACAAATAATGCCTCCACAATTTCAAGGCAAAAATAATCGCCGCCAATTCCAAGTCGTGTGTCGTGTACCTTAATTCCGCATTCTTCAATTTTCGCGAGGCATACGCGATCACTTTACCTCTTTGCATCAACACACAACCGAGCCCTTGATTCGACGCATCACTATAAACCACAAAATCCTCCATACCATCCGGTAACGTAAGGATCGGCGCGTTACATAACTTTTCTTTTAACAACTTAAACGCCTCTTCTTGCTTCTTTTCCCACACAAACTTTTCACTTTTTCTCGTTAACTTCGTGAGTGGAATCGCGATTCTCGAGAAGTCTTGTATAAATCTTCGGTAATAACCGGCTAGCCCAAGAAAACTTCTAACCTCGGTAGCAGTCCTCGGAGGCTCCCAATTTGACACCGCTTCAATCTTGGACGGATCAACCTTAATACCATCACGCGTCACCACGTGACCTAAGAATTGCACTTCCCGCAACCAAAATTCACACTTCGAGAATTTTGCATACAACTTCTCCCGTTTCAACACGTCTAGAACAAGTCTCAAATGACCTTCGTGTTCTTCTTCGGTTTTCGAGTAAATCAAAATGTCGTCAATGAACACGATCAAAAACTTATCAAGGAACGGTTTACAAACCCGATTCATCAAATCCATAAAAATGGCCGGTGCGTTTGTAAGACCAAACGGCATCACTAGAAATTCATAATGACCATAACGTGTACGAAAAGCCGTCTTCTCGGTGTCGCCTTCCTTCACCCGAACTTGGTGATAACCCGACCTCAAATCAATCTTCGAGAAATAACTAGCACCTTGCAATTGATCGAATAAGTCGTCAATTCTCGGCAACGGGTAACGGTTCTTAATAGTTACCTTGTTCAACTCTCGGTAGTCAATACACATTCTCATCGAACCGTCTTTCTTTTTAACAAATAACACCGGTGCACCCCACGGTGACGAACTCGGACGGATAAAACCTTTATCTAACAAATCTTGCAATTGGGTCATCAATTCCCGCATCTCGGTGGGAGCTAAACGATATGGAGCACGAGCAATCGGCGTCGCCCCCGGCACTAAATCAATTTTAAACTCGACTTGTCTCTCCGGTGGCAAACCGGGCAAGTCATCGGGAAATACCTCGGGGAAATCCTGAATAATCTTGACATTATCCATTGACTTCTTTTCCTTTCGGCCATCTAACACATATGCAATAAACGATGCACAACCTTTCGATATACTTTTCCTCGCCTTAATGGCGGTAATCACATTAGGCATGTGATGTCGTTTCTCCTCATACACATACACCTTCTCATTCTCGGGTGTCCTAATCGACACTATTTTCTTTCCACACAAAATCTTGGCTTGGTGCATACCCAACCAATCCATACCGATAACCACATCAAACGCCCTAATTCCCATGGGCAACAAATCCACCTTAAACTTTCTACCGTCTATTTCTATTTCACAATTTCTATAAATACATTCAACCATAGACGTTTTCCCGTCGGCTACTTCTATCTCATAAACCTCATCTAACATCTCGGACGGTACATTCAATTTACAACCAAATTCATAAGATACAAACGAATAATTGGAACCCGAATCAAATAAAATATGAGTTGGCAAGGAGTTAATGAATAGAATACCTGACACCACATCGTGTGCCTCCTTCGCCTCCTCCCGAGTGAGTTGGAAGGATCGACCCTTCACCTTAGCCGGTTCAACTTTCTTTTGAGCCGTGGACACCATCGATTCGATTCCCTTCTTCGGGCACACATTGCTATAGTGCCCCTTTTCGTGGCACGAGAAACACTCAATCTCGGCCAACGATTTCGACTTGCATTCTCGGGCCATATGCCCCGGCTTCCCACAATTGTAACAATTCTTCGACTCCCCTCGGCACACGCCGGCATGAGTCTTCCCGCACTTCTTACACGTACCAACACTACCTTGCTAAGAGAAGCTCGAAGTGAACTTCCCCTTCTTATAAGTACCCGAGCCACTCTCGGCTTTTCTCTTCTCGCCCACATGGGCCCTTTCGGCAACACGTGCCTCATTTACCTCCTCAACACTCCGGGCGGCACTAATAGCTTCATCAAGTGAAACCGCCCTCTTCACTTCCAATTGGTAGTCCCATGGTAACCCACTTGCATACCGGACCACCCTCAACCTCTCATCCGAGTAGGTTCTAGCAACAAACGGAAGTAATCCCGTGAACTCCCTAGAGTATTCTTCGATTGACATATCACCCTTTTTGAGGGTCACAAACTTCTCGTGCATTTTCTCCAAATCCCTTTCGGGACAAAATTTCTTTTTCAATCTCGCGGTGAATTCATCCCACGACATCTTCTCCACCACCTCCTTCCCGAGGGTCTCATACACAATATCCCACCAAACCATCGCATCTTCTTTTAACAATTGGGACGCGTACGTCACCATATCAACATCCTTACACTTGCTACTTCCGATAACCCTCTCGGTCTCTCGGATCCACCTCATCGTTATTTTCGGGTCCGAACTACCCGTATACACATTTGGCTTACAAGCCATGAAGGATTTAAACGAACAACCTTCTTTCACAATGGGCCTAGCCCTAGCATCACTTTGGCCACCCGTGGAGGATTTCCCCTCCCCGGTGCCACTACCCCCGGTTCTCCCCTCCGATCTAGCCTCGGATTCGCGGTCCCCACCCGATTTCTCACGGTCTCCAATAATACGGTGCACTTCTTCGGCCACCGTTCCCTTGATTTGGTCGATAATAGTTTGGAGATCCGCCATGGTTACCGGAGTTCTATTAGCTCCGACCTCCGACTCACCCACCCGATGCAACGACGGTTGACTTTCTTGTTCAACCTCAACCTCTACATGAGGTATCTCCTCCTCCCGGTTTTCCGGGGCTTTACCACTTCTTCGCGTGGTCACCATTTCTTTAAATCAAGACTATACGAAAGACATTAAACATTTAGTACCTTGTGTACAACCCATTAGTCACATAAGACTCAATATCCATAATCATATCAATTCTCATCGGTCCCCCTAGGTTCAACCCTAAACTTAACATAAAGTCTCAAGGCCAACCTATGCTCTTAAGGAATCTTACATTCCTAATGCTACATTCTAAGACTAGGATGGTCATCCAACCTAATTCACTTAAACTATAGCTCTGATACCAAGTTGTAACACCTCAAATTTAATGCCAAATACTGGCCAAAATAAAACATTTTTATAAATAGAAGAACATCCCCAATTTAGATTTACAAAAACCTTGGTATGAAATCAGAGTATAAAAGTAGGTGTTACAAAATAGATCATCACCAAGCTAAGACTAAATCCAATCTAGTGTTCTTCTATTCTAGGTCCCGCATCTCTATCCATGCGTACCTAAACCTTCGATCCCGAACCTGAGTACATAGCAAAACAAACAAGGAGTACGTGAGACAAAAACGTCTCGTGAGCTACATGGGTTTAGACCCCAGAGTTAATAATAATAACCGAATGACAAACAACAAACACGTAAGCAATCACCCATCTATCTAGTCACCCTATTGTGACTCTAATACCTTGCTTTCCTAGCAACCATACCTAGTTGTCGAGACATCCCCAACCAACTAGAACCACATTAACTTATTAACGGGGGATCCCCCGCATTAACAAGCTTCAAGGTAAAGGCAAGAGGGAATCGCCCAATCTACCAATACCTGCCTTACTCACCGGACTACTTCCAGTTAGCAAGACTACTATCATGGAATGGGCCGATGGGGATCCGCCCAAATGCTCCCCATTCCATACCTCATGACCGGGGATCCCCCGAATCATCACGTCATCTCACCATATCATAACTCGATGGTTATGTCAATCTAGCTCTCGGCTATCACGTCTATCATCAAACAAGTTAGTTCAATACTATCATCGGTATAACTAACTATCAACTACTAGTCTACACAATTAAGCAAATAGACCATAACACAAGTAATAGAAATGTATTTCATAGGCTATGTACTCAGTAAAGTCCACACGTACTCACATTAGCAATAAAGATGCTTTAACCGTATCCTTTCCACCGGTCCCTTGTTCACAATTCGTCCACTTCAACACTTCACCGAATGTATTTAATCTTCCACTAGGAGTGAAGAATCACGAGATTTGACCAAGAATTTGGCTCCAAACGATGCTTTTCACTCAAAAACGTTCACACACTTGAAGAGAGAAAACTAGGGTTTTTGGAACTTCATTTATGGCTGAAAACCCCAATTTAATGCACTGGTCGGAAGGGCTCGCGCCTCGCTCGCGCCGAGCTCGCGCCGCGAAAGGACGCGGGTCTTCCCGCTGGTCGCCGCTTTATACCAGACTTACCGCCCAGCTCGCGCCGCGAAGTCGACGCGAAGTCGACGCGACTTTCTCGCGTTTCAGCTCTGGTCCCTCTTCTCAACCTCGCGTTTCGCTTGCGCCAGGCTCGCGCCGCGAGCCTGCCTTTGCAGCAGGGCTGCACTTTTCGGTCTAGGTTTCAACCCGATTTCGCCCATAACTTTCTCATACGGACTCCAAACGACACGAAACCAATTCCTACGGTTTTAATATGATTTATCCATAATTATCATATTTTTATTTATTTTATTTATTTACAAATTTCGGGTCGTTACAATTATCTCCTAAATCTTTATTTGAATCTTGAACTTCATATCATCGACTTAGGTCCTTGTAGTTTAATAGTTTTGTCATATCAAATCTTATATGAATAATAATATTCCTAACAGAAAAAAATATCATTTCTCTTCTCTTTATAATTTCATTTGAGCTCTTAACGTTCTTATATTGGATACTTTTAATGAAATAATCTTTCGTAGAATTGAAGTCGGAAATGATAATCTTCAACTTGCGGATGATGGTCTTATTATTGGGATATGGTCTTTGAGAAATGATCAGGGGCGGTACCAGACATATTTTTAAAGGTAGGCAAAATTTTGGAGTGCAAGTCATGTTCTTTGAGTGGGGTTTTAATTAAAGTCATATCGTAAATCAAATCAAATCAATTTTAGTTTGAAGAAAGTCTAAACCTAAACTAAATTAGTTAAAATCATAATTCATGTGTTAGTTAATTCGAGCATCATATGTTTAAACCAATAAACCTAGGGAAAATGAATCAAAAAAAAGAAAGTTTTAATAGGAAATAGAGTAAAATAAACGTTAAAACGGGAAAGAAAAAAAAGATTAAAAAAAAATATATGCATATGGAAGAGATTTAAACTAAATGTTATATGTTTTAAGATGAATGAGTTAGCCACTGAGTTCATATATTACATGTATTAGTTATCGCTCATATATTATGTATATTTGGATGAACCAAGCCAAAAAATAACCGACCCCTAAAAAATTTATACTAATCGGAAAAAATTTGGGGTGGACAGATGCCCACCCTGCCCACCCCTTGATACCGCCCCTGGAAATGATAGAAATATATTTAGAATCCTTGGATGTTTTCACATGGATTGGAGGCTAAAAGTCAATTTTAATAAAAGTGAATTGTTCGGAATTGGTGTCAACTAGAGAAATGTTTATTATTCAGCATCCCTCCTTACTTGCCACCCCTCAACCTTACATTGCGCATACCTTGGAATCATAATAGGTGCAAAAATGACTATAGTCTCACATTGGTTTAAACCCAAACCGTAAAGTTCGTGAGAAATATCCTGTAATCAATTAGAATTAGAGAAGATGCCTTAGACCAGGAGATGAAATCGATAATCTAAATGAGCTTAATAGTTAGTGGCATTTTCTTTTCGATTGATGAAGACAAAAGAGTTTTTGGTCTCGATGATGTATCATTGTTACTTATAACGCCAACCCTAATGACATGCCCGTGCATTTTAAGAATTACCCCGTCATGAATGAAAATAATTTTTTTATACATGTAATATTTCCTAAAAAACCTCATTTAAGGTTTTTGTTAACAAATCCCTAAAATTAAATAGAATAAAGCGTTTTCAATCATAAGGTTCTTCACCAACATGAGTCGTCCTATTTTCAAATCTATAAAAATGAAAATGCAAAATTTTCCTCAATAAATGGTAGATTGGAGTTGTAAAAAAACGAGAGTGAATATTAATAATGTCAGCAAATCGTCATCCGTACATGCCTTTGTCAAGTCGACGCGTTTCTTGTTCTCTAATTCTGAATTTTCTCCATATTTTTATGGAGTTTAATAATAAACTAATAAATAAATAATACTCCGTAACAATATTTGAGTTCATTAATAAAGAATTGAATTTAAAAGGAAATTGCTTTCATTAGAATCCGGGCATTGGCTCAAAATGACCTTCTAAGTTCAACTCCCAGGATTGTTTCCGCCTCATCCGTACCACCACCACCAACTTTTCGAAAGTGCCCTTTTAAGCCCCCTTTTTTTTAACGTCTGAAAAATCAGAGTCTGTTAATTAACATGCACACCGTCAGTTAACGTATTTATGAGTAATTTGTCGTACATATTAAAATTTGAATCTTTGAACGTATAATGAGGTCTTAACTGTGTAAGCCAACCTAGTTAGTTAAACGCATCTCCAAGTTGGTCTGCTTCAGTGCCAATATTATAGATCCGCATGCATCAGATTACTCAATATGGGTATTTTTGGGTTGGGTTGGGTGGTATAAATTTTCTTAAACCATCGAAATGGGCTGAATGTAGAACCAAACTTTGATATGATTCATATGAATGGGTCCATATGGGCGGATTTTAAAACAGGTTCATCTGCACAATTTCCCCAAATATAATACTCACTGCGTCCCATAAAAAAAATCTCATTTCTCTTGAACACAAACTTTTAGGAGATAATTAGTGATGGAATCATTGGTGATACTTTTGATTAAAGTATAAAGTTAGATTGGAGAGAGAAAATATTTTATTGGTGGAATCTTTTATAATAATATTATTTTATTAGGTGAGCCCCTCAAATTTGGGAAATGAGAATTTTTTTTATGTGATAAAATTTGAAGGGGAAATGAGAACTTTTTTGTGGGACGGAAGGAGTAATCAATTACGAAGGGAAACACATGTACGAATATAGATCGAAGATTAGAATTTGCTTAATGAACATAAGACCTTTTGTTCTTTAGTGACTAGATTAAGATCCTTTGGTCTATTTTGGTTATTATCTCTACATAAAAAATTTAAAATTTTAATTATCTATTAATAATTCTTTTTAGGTGGTGATTTTTACACCACATATTTTAATCTTTGTAGCACAACACTTGATTATTTATTTGAGGATTACTTGTACAATGTGATAAAAAATGTGGTAGATAAATTGATTCCCGTTTCTTTTAGCTCTACAATAATTTAAGAGAAGAAAAGAAGCGATACTGTAATTGTCACAATAATTATTCTCATTCATAAATATGATAATATACATAAAAAGCAACATAGCTAGAGTCATAATGTCTCCACACCACTTATTAGTTATTACCCGTAGTATTGAGCCTTTTAATGGCTCAGCGATTTAAAAAACATCATTAAAACATACATATATTATCATCACCCATGCATAACGCCCACAACTACTCATACAAAAGCACATAATCATCGAAACTTGCACAATGACATATCCTGCACACAAGAGATTATCAGATCACAACATCGAATTTGTAGCTACAAATGTTTCAAATAATTCAAATTACAAAATATAACATAATTAGAGAAACTTACAGAAATGGCCGGTGGTCCACCTCTGATTGTCACACTTGGTCCAGTCCCAAAGAGCAACTGTGGTGCCATCATGAACACCGCCGTGTTCTTTATCACCATTCCATGCATCCAAATTAAGCTTTATGTTATTCACCATTCTAACCGCATGAAAACCATCCCCCAAATCCTTGCTTTGTGTCCACAGAACAGATTCATCAAGTTTATCTGGATTGTATTCCACCAATTCCACCTACACAAACATTTGGTATAGTTATCACACTAATGATATTCACATATTCAACAGCGTAAGTTTATTTTTTGAACTATTAAAGAATATATATTTATATATAAAAAGCCTAATCAGAATTGCTTATTTAAACAACTTATTGTGTTTTTTTCTTTATTTCTTTTGATACCATGAGTTCCGACCAGCTTTACGAGCTGACAAATAGCTTATGATTATAAGCAATAAGTTGTTTTGTTGGAATTCCTAAGTCCAATAAAAGGAAAGTCCCTTTCATGGTATGTGGATCTCCAAGGAATTACAATTTGAGTAGGAATTGTGTTTCCAAATATAGACTAATTTTAGCCTATAAATACATATGCCAAGTTAAGGGTTTTATGTATCCAAACAATTATACTTTCTCCGATTCAAAATAAGTGATACACTTTCCTTTTTTGGGTGATTCAAAATAAGTGATACACTTTGAAAAATTACCTTATTTGGCAAAAAAAGTGGGACCCTCACCCACTAACTATCTACTTTAACAAAGTGAAATTACCTCTTTACCCTTACTTTTTACTTTTAAACATCATTAATCTAACTTTATTCAAAAAGTGTGGGACTCATTCGCTACTAACCATCTAATTAATATAATTTAACCATCATTATAATCTTTTGCCTAAAAAAAATGTGAAACCCAAAGTGTATCACTTATTTTGAATCGGAGGAAGTATTGAGTTTAGAGTTATATTCTCAATTTTAATCAAAGAGTTATTTTGGTTTTTTGGTTCATGGTTCTTTATGTTTCACATCAACAATTTTATCTTTGATTTGATTTACCAATTAATCGGAAAACAACAGGTGAAATCACATAAAATAATTAAAGCAATATCAAGTTCAGATTCAGATTCAAAATTCCAAATTAAATTAACTTACAGGGTGTGAGGCACCAATAGAGTGCTTAATCGCTTGTCCAGTAGCTTTATTAACCAAAGCAAAAGAGGGAAAACCTTCTTCATCTGTCACTCTCGTGCTAAACTTCTCTTCCTTTATCCAATGCTGTGTTATAGATTGTAAAGGTTAATTAAGTCAACAAAATTGAAATTAATCAAAAAGCTAATTTCCCAAAATAAATTGAAGAATTAGAAGGTACCTGATGATCATCGTAAGGGTTGGTAGGTGCGAGAACGACTTTACCATCACGGATCGTGAGTGAGTAATCAGTTTTGGCTTTAGTGTAAAACCTAACAGTAGGTTTATTGTCGGTGTACTTTGGAGTGTGGTGGGTGGGGTGGTGGACGGCAAAAGCAGCTTCCGGTGGTGGTTGGTTGTGGTGGTTGTGGTGGGTGTGATGGTTGTGGTGATTCATTTTGTGCAAATTGGGTGAGTGTGTGTTTGAAGAATGGAAGTTGGAAGGAACACGTTAAATAGATGAAGGAAGTAGAGAGGTAGTTAGAAGATCTTGATTTTGGCCGGTGGAAAAGATTGTGATCATGCGACAGATGGCCGACATACCATATATTACTTCTCCTTTTTAGATTTGTTTTAAGAAAAAGATATACACTAATATTGTTATAAAACTTTATATATTCGGTGATTAAATATTTAGACAATTACGATATTAAAATCGTATTTGATATTGATAATTCAATATCAAACCCAACAAATAAGAAATAACCAAATGAAATGAACAAACCTGATTTTTGATGAAATAATGAATGGACGGAATTGTGATTTCTGTCCTTTAAGGTTTATACGCGCTGTAATTTGCTGTCAGCCTCAACGTAGAACCCCGGGATTTGATACAATTTGTCGGTATGATTCTACAGCCATAGAGTTACCGATAACACAAAATGACTACTAGGAACACACGAAGTATACCAAGACGCAACCAGAGTGTGGAGAACTTTTTCTTAATGTGCACTTGAACTTCACAACTAGAAGTTCTTTATATAGGGAGTGAGCTATCAAAGCCATCAATACGTTTTATGTAGAGTTAAGCAAGAGTTTTGTAACTCTTGGTTTAATATTCTTTATGAAGAATAAAACAATGGTCTTGTAACTCTTGGATCAATAAAGCTAGTAAAGATAATTGGTTATCAATTAAGGCTCAACAAAAGACAAAGCTCCACAACTCTTCGCGACCGATAAGAAATTTGCTAACTTGCAAATATCCTTGTAATTTCCAACAAATATATTTATATAATTCACAACCTTGTAGTCTTTAAATCGCTCCCAACTATATACTTTACTTTTTGTTAAATTACGCTGACACTTAATATACTTATGTCAAAAATACACATTAATTTATATTTTAAGCACACACATGATAAAATATACATATAAAGTATTCATTTTTATTCAAATACTTCACACAACTCGTCCCTCAATCCGTCCCCAAGCCGAAGTGATGAACTAACATTCCCTACCGACGCAGGCATGCCAACAATGTCGGTAAATTGACGACCATTGCTAGCCAAAAAATGACCAAGCTTAAAATAAATGTACATTAACTATGAACATGCCGTTTAATCATTAACGAACCGAAAATAGTTATACTTCAAAATTTATACATGATTGACCTTAATCATAATCATACGAGAAATTATTGAAAAAAAGCCTACACCATATTAAAAGGATATAAAGTGTTAACATATTTATTTGGTTCGGTTGTATTTTTATACATATGATTCAATCATCGAATCCATCACAACTAACAAACCTCAGACCGGTGCTAACAAGTACTTCTCTTTCTTTCGGTTGGCACTTTGATTGAGGGAACCAATGGCCGCATTAGTTTTTTTTCTTTCAGATATCCGAAGTGTTTGAGAAAAGAAATTTGGAAGTAATTTAGTGAGGTATTGATACATTTTGTGTGTATTTTATGTTATAAATTATTAAGTAAAAGACTATTAACAAGAGCAGGAGCTGGTGTCTGGATCTCCAGCCCCATCTGCATAGGAGTTATTTGGGTAGAAGAACCCATCGCAAATAGTTCTCTTAGTATCGGAGTCTTCTTTTGACAGCTTGTAGATGTGCTTGTCGAGGAGCATGCATAAACTGAAAGACCTGATTCACAGCAAACGTCATGTCGGGCCGGGTCAACGTGAAAGACTTTAGGCCTCCCAGTCTCCCACCATACTTGTATAGTTCCTTGGATCAAGTCTTTTCTTTGAGTATTGTTAACATGAATAGTTGGAGTATCCGCCAACATGTCGCGTGACAAAAAATAAAAGTGTGATTAACTAATTTAGAATAGAAAGGGAGAGGTGTCAGTTGGAACTTGGAAGTGGATAATAATTCATTAATTTATAAAGTCGGCCCAACTCAAAGATCCTAATCAAGCCACATGTCTCCCTCCACGTTCATTATAACAACCCAATTTCAAAACCCTTTTGAAGTCTTTGATCTTGGCTTTCCCCAAAACAATTATTTATATGATTGTCGTCAAAATTTTACTTTCACTCCATCTGATGACATAAAATTACTCATCGCAGTTGTTATCAAATTTGAGATCTTTTGTTACTTTTTTTGTTAAGTCACACCACTACAATGTTTACAAATTAAATTGTTCTGAAATACAATAATGGCATAAATTCACTTGTCTCCCATTTAAACACAAGACAGGACATCATTATAAGTCGTTACATTTGGTTTTTGAGTCCCCAATTGACCGTTCTGCCCTTTGTTTACCCGCCATCCATGCTGCCAGCCTCTCTTGTATCTCGGGCTCAGGCAGTAACCCTTTTGCCTTCATTTCCACATGATATTTATAAGCTTCCTCCAACTTCCCATTCAAAAAAAGCCCGTTTACCAACGCCACATAAGAACTCCGGTCCGGGTCAAGCCCGTTTTTAACAATCTCATTCCATATTTTCCACACATTCTCCAAATCGCCCCAACGACAAAACCTTCTAATCAACAAAACATACGTTTCATGGGCCGGGCAACAACCCGTTTCATTCATCTTTTGCAACAACGAAAACAAATCTTCACCTCTTCCCGACACACGGAAAAACACATGGTATGTTCTAACCATAGGCAATAATCCTCTTTGAAGCATTTCATCAAACACCTTGCGTGCATCCAACAATTTACGGGCTTTACAAAGTGGTATAATTAACGAGTTGTAAGTAATCGCGTTTGGTGAAATTCCTTTTTCTTCCATCGATTTCATCACCTCACGAGCTTTTTCTACAAGCCCGGATTTAGCAAGAGCATGAACCACCCCATTATAAACCTTAATATCTGGATTAATATCACTCGCTACCAACTCATTATAAATCTTGATAACCTCTTTTGATTCACTAGATTTTGAAAAACAAGATATAATACACGAATACGATATAACATCGTGACGGATTCCTTGTCTACTCATTTCCCACCATATTCGTTTTCCTTCTCGTGGACTACAAATAATGTTACACCATCCGTTTAATATGATGTTAAAGCTCTTGGTGGTTATAGGGTAAACATCTTTGTTACACATTAACAAATTCTCGGCTTCTTTAACGTTTTTGTAACGACAAAGTGCAGATAAAAGATCGTGAAATTCATGGATAGCAACTTTGAAATTAAACCGTTTATACGCGTAAAACGTGTTGATAGCTTTACCTACATCATGAACAGCACAATACCTTCTGATCATAATTAATAATGTTTGTGTAGTCACCATTGATTCACCACGATTTTTCCCACCTTTTTTCATTTCATCAATTAATGTCCACGCAGTATCAAATCTTCTCATTTTACCCAAAATTGCGATCATCGAATGGTACTGGCGTAACGAATGTGTGTACTTTGGTTGGTTTCCAGCCCATAGAAAGAACGTAAACGCGATCTCCCAATCGTTGCGGACCCTAGAAAGAATTTCAGTCACCAAATCTGGTGTAGCGATCACACCGCAATTTTCGAAATTGTTTCTCAAAGTAACAAAATTTCGGTCAGATAATCTGATTATATCCATTATTAGTTCAATTTCTCTTACAAGTTCAGGTTTTTTGTCTTGAGCTTTGGGAGAAACTAGGGTTTCATCGTTATTTTCTGATTCTATTTCATCGTGTTCGTCGGCATCTGAATTTCCTACATGTGTTGAAGTTGAGGAAGAGAAAAAAATTGGGAGGTCATGGGGTTTAATTGGATAATTAATTGAGAGTTTGGATCGATTAACAGGCGGATATATAATTTGTGTTGAGTATATGAAATTATTGCGATGTGAAAGCAATAATAATGATCGAGCAAATTTTGTTCTGAAGTTCAGCATTCTTAATGTAAACCCTAATTCGTTTTACTTACTGCAAAATGAGGATGGTTTTGGGAAGGTGGATTTACTGAAGTGGGTTTGAGAGTGGAAGAAAGCAATATGAAGGCAACACATGCAAGATGTTTGATAAAATGTCTCAGAAAGAGACTCAAAGGATCAAACCTTCGAAAGTTTTAGGATGCGCTTGGTTCAAAGTGGGTAATGGGAAAAGGAATGATAACGGAAATACTAAGGAATACAATGAGCATTATTTAATATTCCTTTGATCATTAATGTTGTTTGGTTTAGTAAAGATTTTATATGAGCATGAATAACTAATATTATATATAATATATAAATAATAATATTATTTATTTATTTGTAATATAATAATAATAATATATAATAATAATATAATAATATTATTTATTTATAATATATAAATAATAATAATATATGATATATAATATAATAATAATAATATATATAATATATAATAATAATAATATATAATAATATTATTATAATAATATAATAATATTATTTATTTATAATATAATAATAATATATAAAATATTATGTATAATATAATAATATAATAATATTATTTGTTTATAATATATTATTAATATATATAATATAATAATAATAATATATATAACCATGTGTTGCCTTCAACCATATGTATATAATAATAATAATATATATAAACAAATAATATATATATAATAATATATATCAATTATTATTTGATACCTATGACTAAAAGAAAATAATAATAATAATAAAAACTTTTATATTGTTAATATTAAATAATATCCTGATTATGTTTAAAAAGTTGATACAAGGTCCTGTCTTAAATGGTATCAGAGCCATTTAATATATATATTAATAATATATTATAATATATTATTATTATTATATTATATATAATAATAATAATATATATAAACAAATAATATATTATAAACACATGGTTATATATATGGTTATATATATAAACACATGGTTATATATATTATTATATATAATAATAATAATATATATAAACAAATAATATATTATAAACACATGGTTATATATATGGTTATATATTATAATAATAATATAATAATATATATCAATTAATATAATAATAATATATATAAAATAATAATATATATATAATATTAATCCTAAATTAATATATGAATTAGGAACTTTTGAAGAATTAGGTTTTAATAATGAATGAAGATGACATGAATATTCAATTAATAACCCAACATGATATAAACAAATACAAAGATATGTATAATTATGTACATATTGGTTTAGTACAAATTGCTTTTAAACCTTTAACATTACAAGGTTTACCTGAAAGTTTCTTAGCTGTTCTTAGAGATGCTAGGAATCGAAATTGGAAACAATCTTTAATGGGTATAATAGAATCAAGTTTATCTCATGGACCAGTTTATTTTAATGTTTATCCAAATTTACAATTATCTTTATCAGATAAAAACATTTTTCAAGCTTTAACATTAAATGTTAAAACTCATGGTTATAATTATTTAGCTGGTTCAGAAGTTATATGTATATGTTATCGTATTTATTATAAACCACTAAAAACAATGAACCCTAGATGTAAAAGAATAAACAAACCCATAAACGAAACAATTTTAATAGAAAGTAATTTTAATATGTCAAAATTACTACTAGAAGGGCCATTAAATGGGATGAAATTATATTTCCAGAAAATTGGATACTGGAAAATAATACTCCCCCTAAGCCTTTAATAAATAATAATATTGAAAATATTACACAAACATCAGATGGAATAGTTACAATAGAATTTAATAAAGAAAAAGAATTCGAAGATGAAAATCCTTTATTAAGAAGAACTAGATCAGTAAGATCTTCACACTCTTATATTTCACCAGTAGATTATAGAGTAGAAATTCCTTTATCACGTGCTTCTGTTTCACATAATTCAGAAAAAATTAATAATTTAAATATATATGATAACATTGTTTATCAAACGGAGGAGGTTACTCCCTCTGAAATGAATTTCACACTTTAATGGATTGTACAGAAAAAATTGATTTTAGTCCTGGTTCACAGGCAAGGAAATTTATATGTGATGAGTTTTATTTATCTAAATGGGAAACTTTTAGAAAATGGTTATTTGAACATATATATATAATAATAATAATATATATAAACAAATAATATATATATTATAATATATGATATATAATATAATAATAATAATATATATAATATATAATAATAATAATATATAATAATATTATTATAATAATATAATAATATTATTTATTTATTTATAATATAATAATAATATATAAAATATTATGTATAATATAATAATATAATAATATTATTTGTTTATAATATATTATTAATATATATAATATAATAATATAATAATATATAATAATATATAATAATAATAATAATAATATATTATTATATAATAACAATATATAAATATAAACGTATATATATATATATAAAATAATAATAATAATAATAATAATAATAATAATAATAATAATAATAATAATAATAATAATAATAAGTAGTAGTAGTATGTTTAAGCATTACCTAGTTCATTACCCTCAATTTGATGGGTAATGATGTATTATCTAGTTTTGAGTAATGATTGATTACTTAGGGGATGCTTGGTTCAAATTGGGGAATGAGAAAAGGAAAGGTAAAGGGAATACAATGCAATGAGTAATCATTACCTCCAATTTGTTGAGTAATGGGTTATTACCCACTAATAGGTAATGGAGAATTACATTATATTCAACCAAGCATCTATTTTCATTACCTTTACCATTACCTACCTTCAAATACCCTCAAACAAGCACCCCCTTAGTAACAAACCAAGCATCTTCAATGGTAATCAATACCATTACCTATCCTTCAATACATCTAACCAAGCATGCCCTTATTGTGAAATGATAATTGAGAAGAAAAATTGCATTAATCATTACATCTTTTTATTTTATCATTGTACATATAAAATGGAGTAATTAACATTAACATATAAAATATACTAATTTTTTATCTTAATTTTATTATTTAATTTAAATATTTATAATGATTAGACAACTAAGAAAATAAACAGGAAAATACAGTAAAAAATAGTATTATCTCATCGAATATAAAATGTCAAACACCTATTACACGTGACACATCGATTTCCAAACTCTTTAAACACTTGTTTAGACTCGATCCGAGATGATACATTTGATTTAAGAAAATATATATGCATATGGAAGGGATTTAAACTAAATGTTATATGTTTTAAGATACATGAGTTAGCCACTGAGCTAATATATGACGTGTATTATTTATCGCTCATATATTATGTATATTTCAATGAACCAAGCCAAAAAATAAACCGACACCGAAAAAATTTATACTAATCGGAAAAATTTTGGGGTGGGACACTGCCCACCCCTTGGTACCGCCCATACTAACACCTCTATCAGGATTAAGTCAATTAACAATTATCAAATGTCCGTTATTTTCTTTTCTTTAGATTAGAATGTCAAATCAAAATAATGAGAATAGTCTAGTTATAATTCTCTTATGGGTCCTACTAATTCCACTAAAAAAAATCAACTGAGTTTAATATTTTGGAAAGTGTTCCATTTCTCTGAAAAGCTACGCCATGTTTTCAGTCTACAGTTTTTAGTGAAACATTAAATTAATTTAATTACTTAATTAAATATATCTTATTCCCATCTAATTATTTTAGTTATATAAAGAACTTCTGTAAAATTAACATTTTAACCTCTCTTTCCAGTCAAATAACAACTTATCATCTATTGGCATCTTCACCATTAAAAATCTTCATCGTCAAATAATCTGATCAGGTAAAATAATGTTGTTAAAATAATCTAATATTTTCATCTTCTTAACTATTAAATAATCTGACCATTTTTATTCTCTTCACCATTAATTATTTTAAATCTCATCTAATTTCAACTTTAATATGTTTTTATTTATGTTTCAATACAAGATCTCATGTTTTTATTTATGGTCATTGAGATCTGAAAGAGAGAATCGGAGAGAACGACAGGAGAGAGGGAGGGGAGATAGAGCGAGACAGAAAGACACGGAGAGGGAGATAGAAAAACACGAACTTGAGCGAGACAGAGGGAGACAGATCTGGTTCTCAAACTTACATAGTCGGACGGAGAGGATAGAGAACGGCGGTGGATGACAGTGGAGCGGCGGATGAACAGTTACTGATGGGGTGGCGGAGGAACGACATAGAGGCGGAGGAACGATATAGAGGCGGAGGAACGGTAACAGTGGGCGGCTGAAAACGACATGCGTTGGTGTGGTGGCGTTCCGTTTGGGCGGCGGACGACGGTGGGGCGGCAGACGACGGTAGGGCGGAGGTTGGGAGGCGGCTGCAGTTTAATGGGAGAGAATTGGGTATGAGTGAGAGAGGGAAGTATAAGTTGGATTTAGGGTTTCTTGTGAAAAAGTAATTAAATAGGGTTAAATTAATAGGGATTGATCTTAGATAATGGGCTTGAGTAATAAAATGGATAAAATGAATGGGCTAAATCATATCATTATTACTAATCATATCATCATCATTGTTTTTCTACTTTCTGGTGAAAATATCTCTCTTTTAACGTCGGTTTATAAGTTCCCATTTAAACGTTGGCCTAACAAAACAATTGCGATCGGGCTACGGTGAAGCCTTCAATCGCTCAGGTTAGTCTCAAAAATTTCATTCGATCTCTCGAACAGCAATCTATAATCTGATTTTTTCCCAACCCATTGCATATACAGTCACATACACAGAATTACATCATGAATTCGACTTCAAATTCGCGGAGTTTACAAATCTTCATTCGATCTGCAGATCTTCAAATTGCACCTCGTGCCCTAACCCTAACCCCTAATCTCACTATCCACAATCTCAAACAATCGTTCCTTTCCCAAATTAGCTCGATTCATCAAACCCTAGGCTCCTCCACTTTCTTCACCTTCAACGGCCGCGTTCTACCAGATTCCGGTACCGTTGAAAGCTCCGGTATCACAAATTCATCGACGCTAAACCTCCGATTGCGTCTTCTCGGCGGCGGAGGTGATGGAGGTGCTACAGGAGCAGAGTCACGTGACTGTTATCTCAACATGTATGCAGAGAAAAAGCCTGATAAGGTTGATCCAAACGAGCAGAGACTATCAAAATGGTTAAATTGTGCGTTATCGAATGAGCCATTGAAGCATCCTATTGTGGTTGATTATTTAGGGAATTTGTTCAATAAACAAGCTTTAGTGGAAGCATTGTTAACTAAGAAATTGCCTAAAGCCTTTTCACATATAAAAGGTTTGAAAGATATGATATCAGTTGAGCTTGAATCCATCCCAGGGTCAAATTCTGATTCTGAAGTTAAGTTTCAATGTCCGATCACAGGCTTAGAGTTTAACGGTAAGTACAAGTTTTATGCTTTAAAGAGTTGTGGGCATGTGTTGAGTGTTAAGGCTTTGAAGGAGGTAAAAATATCAACATGTCATATTTGCCATAAAGATTTTGTGGAATCTGATAAAATTGTGATCAATGGGAATGAAGAAGAGGTGATTGCTTTGAGAGAGATGATGGAAATTGAAAAGTCAAAATTGAGAGAGAAGAAAGTGAAGAAAGTCAAGAATGGAGGTGTTGGTGTTGATGCAATTAAGTTGAGCGGGTCAAAACATGGGATTGATGATTTAAAAGCACCTGAGAAAGTGTCGGGAAAGATTGAAACAAAAGGGAAAGTTGTTGATGGTTTGAAAGTGAATGTGAAAAATGAAGGTAAACGATTTAAAGCAGGTGATAGGGCACCTGCAAATGCGAATAAGGAAGTTTATGCGTCGATTTTTACGTCTTCAAGGAAATCTGATTTTAAGGAAACGTATTCTTGCAGATCTTTGCCACTTGGTAGGAACTGATGAGGTGATGTGAACATTACTAGTGGTTTTATGTGTTTGGTGTATGATTGTACTTGCTTATGATAATGTTATATTGTTTGACATGAATCAAATTGTGTTGGTTTCTTTTTTAACCAGTAAACTATAGTAGTCTTGTTTTAAGATGAATTTGGTAACCATTTTGAAGGTATCTATATGCTTATTAAGTGTAGATTCTTGATCTGTATATGTATAATGTATGAACAAACTGGTTATGTCTATGATTATTTAGGGGTTAAGGAACCAATTTTAGAGATATTAATCCAAGAGTAGATGGAAGTATGGAACAGAACTGATTTTGATCTTCAGATATTTATGGTCTTACATGCAAAGCGTAACTGGTAATCAAAATTTTAGACAGTTGATTACACAACTTCAAACAACAAAGCCGCACAAAAACAAGCCAAATGTATAAAATTTTATATGTGAATTTTAGTTGATATGGTTAAATGGGGCTATGATGTCAAAACATAAGAGATTTTAAACAATAAACAGACATTGAAGATGACACATATAATTCCTTAAACCAATCTTTAACACGTAATGCAATCCACAATACAATTAAACTAGTAGATAACACAAATGAATCCTACTATAAAAAATAAAAATTAATGCAAAATTCAGTTTCTAGTCTTGCACCAAAAGTCCAAAACTCAAAAATAAAGAATATTTTCTCAGACCATTTACCCGACCCGCTGAACCCACGGGTCATACATGATACAACTGATTATGGAGTAGAAATTAGTTGACTGCTGACACAGCTTCAATTGCACTGCCCAATGGCCATGCAGCTTCAACCAATGAGTTTTGGTACTCAACTTTTTTCACTAGTGTTATTTGTTGTCTCGGTTTCAGGTCTGTTCATCAAAAACAAACAAATTAGATCTTTTTCATTGCTTTATTTTACGGGTGTGTCTAAACACACTTCAAAGTAAATTTCTAATAATTATTTAATAACTCATAATTAATGCTTTTAATCATTGTGCTCTATTAGGCCCATTTAAAACCTAGCCTATAAAATTTGAAACCCATTAACGCCATATAAAAACCACCTCCCCACTATTTCCCTAAAAATTGTTCAGTCAAATCGTCAAAGAAGGGACTAAACCCTAATCTCCAATTTCCTTACAGCAGCCGTCTTCAACCTCTGTTATACCGCCTTCCACTGCATCGTTGCCGCTGTTCACTTGCTCACTGCCTCCATCCTCCACTGTTGTACCACCGTCCACCACTGTTGTACCACCGTCCACTACCGTCCACCACTGTTGTACCACCGTCCACTGCCTCTTTGCCGCCATCCACTGCTGCTATAACACCGTCCACGGCCTCGCCGCCATAGATCCCCTCGCTGCTGCCGTCGATCCCCTCGCCGCCGCCGACGCCGCCGCCGTCAATCCCCTCGCTGCCGCCGTGGCGCTCCGTCTTTCCGTTGCCGCTCCACCACTTCACACCGATGGAAACCCCGATCTTCCACCTCTCTCTTCTGTTCACTCTCTCTCTCTCATCTGTGCCTCTAATCTCTATCCCCTATCTCTCTCGTTTCTAACTCTATACCTTCCTCTCTCGGTTTTTAGTGTTTTCCTCTCTCTGATGAGTATTTTATTTGATAATGAGTATGAGTATGTAACTCTCTCTGGTATTTTATTAAACTTTTATTTAAATCAAGAATAAGAGAGATAAATATGTAATGATATATAATAATTAAAGTTGACAGTTCTTGTTTTTTGTGTAGTTGACAGCTTTTAATGTGAAAAACACAATTTCCAATACTATGACTAGTTGACTTTATTTTTTTTAAAGCGTATTTAGTAGAACCCTATTTTACTTATTTTTATTTAATACTTAAAATTATATATAAATCCAACATTTATATATACATATTAACACTTTTTTTTATCATTTCTAAACAACGGATTTTTTTTAGACCATCTTATCACGATCCAATTGGAAGACAAAACCATCTTTTAGACGAAATTGGACAAACGTTATTTTGACCCGTTTTCCAACCCGCCCGACATGTCTCTATATGGGTAAAACTTACCAAATCCATCTACAAGCAATGTGTATTGATACACAAGATCCATGCATAAATAGGGTAAATTAGCGGGCTCCACATTAGGATATTTAGATTTAGCATCCTCAAGTGTGGTTCCACAAGCCTTTTGGGCAGCTTCTTGGAAATCTACTGGACGAACTTTGGCTTCATGGCTACTTGGGTCAACAAAACCAGCCTACATTAACAAATCATTAGTGTCATTAAGTGTATGAAATTGAATTTGCTGATTTTACAATGGATTTTTAAGGATATGTTTTAATTTTTAATACCTCAGCAGCCCGATCGAAGAAGAAAGAAGCAACAAATAGATTTTTTTGACCATCACCACCGCCGCCATTCCATACACCACCAAAAGTGCATTTCATGTGAGTGCAAGTTGACTCGTTGACTTTTAGGGCTTTTATTGCTGCTTCTCTGCATTTGTTCATGTTTGAACCAGAAGAAGGTGATGATGCTTTGTAATCAGTTCCTCCATATGAATAAACACCTAAAAGAAAAGACATAAATTAACAATTTTTATATACAAACTGCAAATTTTACTAGTTCTTCAAAAATACATTTTCAAATATTTAAAAAAAAAATAAAAATCTGCAACTAAATGCACTCCAAGATTCTGATATGTATGACCAGTAGGTATGTGATTAATTTTATTTATTTATTTATTTATATTTTGTATGTTGATTAGGCTGAATACCATCATAGCCAGCTAAGATGCATGGATTATCAGAATCTTTTGTAACTCCCAAAATCTCAGCTCGAGCTGCTAATAATCCATACTTCAAGTAACTGCAAAGAAAATTAAGTCAAAATAGAGCAAATCAATAAACACACAAACACAGTGACACATAGTAAGGTGGAAAACCTGTGAACATAAAGGTAATATTTAGTTCCCATAAGAAGCATTTCTTTGACATATGTATCTTCTCCACTTATTATTCTTGGAGCTTTTGCAGCATCTGCTTCTGAAATAGCATATGCCATTTGTACTGATCCACCACCTAGATCAACTACCCCAACAGTGTTTGAATATTTCTTCCCCAATTTTTTTAAAAGATAATTTATCGTCACCTGTATGTATTAAATTAAATAAAAAGGTTTAATAAAAACAAAGTAATACATTTTCTAGAATGTATCAAGTAAGTAGCTTACCCATTGATAAGCACCTTCTTGAGTTCCATCTAAAACAGTTACCCAATCATCATTTGATTTAAGGCTGCTTTTAACTTTTAGAAAATCTTTCACCTATATATATATGTACATACAATATAAAAATCGTCAAACATGAGGAAAAATCTTTTAAAGGTTTGCAATAGACTAGTATTTACAGCTTGCAAAATTCTTTCAGATGCATCAACTCCCAACTGTCTCAGACCTGCAGTTGCCTGCATGTATGTATGTATAATTTAGGAATAAAATGATAAAGCTCTAACAAAATACACAAGTTTATTAGGCATACAAATCACTGACCCCAACTTTGACTGGTGTGTTTTGGCGCACTTTTTGTGGAACGACCTTTTCTGCTTTCTCTAAAAGAGGCAGAAGAGAATCAGCAGCTTGTTTGGGATCGGCTGCATATGCACTCAAGCCTGGTTTTAACTACAATATACAAGAACCAATTGAAAAATATTAGTCCTATTCCGAGTAGTCAGTCAAAAGCTCGAATAGCTCGATAAAAACTTGACTAGTTTGCAGCCGTATTCATAGGTACAAAAGTACAAATTTTGATTTCTAATCTAAACTACAGTTTACGAATACTGAATGCACATATCTATTTAATAAGTGTGATATAACTGCGTGGCAAAGAAATAATAAGCACTAAAGCAGTACATGATTGTGAAGTGTACCTGCTCAAAAAGCTCAAGGTCTTTGCCAATGTGTACAAGATCCAAATTCTGATCGAAATTGAAGACATGAACTCTACTCCCCGAACTACCAGCATCAAAAATAACCGCATACCTATTAGATGACGGATCTGTCTGCAGCACGTAATTTGGAGAAAACTTGCGGTTGGCAGGCAAAACTGCATCTGTTGGAGAACGCGCAGAAGGCATCAGAAACAAAACGAAAGAGATAAGGAGTAGCGGTATCGAAATAACCAAAAGAGCTCCGCGGTAGCGATGGATTTTGTCGGAGACGGACTCGTTGTACTGCGATTGACGATTTCGTTTGTGCATTTTGTCTACTTGATCCGCCGGAGGCGTAGAGAAGACTTGACCTTCGAGAAGCTCAGCGGCGGAAGGAGATCGGTACCGGATCTGACCGTTTCCGGCTACGGCTGCTGAAGGAGGCTTCACGGACGGATGAGAATTCTCCTGTACAGACTCCAGCTCTTCTCAATCTGGAAGACACACAATTCTGTGGCTCAAATTAACCGATTAATCTATCGAATCTCAGATCGATCGATTTGCTAAAACAACTCAAAACTCGAATGAATCGAATTTACAACAGTATGTAATTGAACATTGATCGGAGAATAACAATGCCGTCGTGTTTCTCTCTCAGTAGAAAACTTATTTTCCGATGGGAAATTGTTTGAGCAGTGGCTCTGATCTATAACTAGGCGAGTATTTTAAGTCCAACCGCAGCAAAGGCCTCACGCCTTTACGTGACTTGGACAAAAAAATCACAGAAAGGGAATTTGCAAACTTCCCCTTTAAATTCTGTATTTCAAGAAGAATTTAGTTTTTTATTACATATTTATATATTGATTTTCAATTATTATTACATAATTAAAAACAAGATAATTTCTTAGGAAAATGAAATATAATATAGCAATTTTACATGAAATTTTTTATTACGAAATAGTAACTTAAATATTATTTCTTACATTTAGGGAATATTAACCGAGGAATTACAACTAAATATGTAGCACTATGTGCCAATTTTGATGATGTGATTGTGAAGTATTTGTCCACTAATACTAACATTGGTAGCCGAAAACAATGTAACAACATAAATTGCGTACGGAGGTGGTCGAATACACAATTGACAACAACTTGCTAATTTGGATTTTTACACCTTAATTTTTATTTGCCCTTAGTTTTATGGAAACTTTTCTGATTTTAGGCAAATAACATTGTTCATATGAACTAGATAAAGTTTCTAAAATATTTTTTCATATTCTTTATGTTGGTAATAACCATGGTGTTCGATCTATAATCAACTAAATTCACGAAGACTGAATTTACTACCACATAAATTTGAACTAAGATAAGATCTCCGTAAATAAATATCCACGTTGCTCATAAAGAGTGATTAGGCGAATAAAATTTTGCATTCGATACATCTCACTTTTCAGTTTCCACTAATAGTATAAACAGTATTCCCTTTTAAACTTATTATCATATAATAATACAGTTATTATTATTATACTATAAACCTATATAAAAACATTAAAATCTCAAATACTAATAAAAAAGAGCATAATGGTGAGTAAAGAATATGATTAAACATCACAAGTATTGATTTAACTTGTTTATGCAATTTGCGCTAGCATTTGTATTATATGACGTGTCAATTTACTTATGTGGAGTACAAATAAGTTCTGGCAAGTAAATATCTTGATTTTTAGTGGACATGGAGCAAACTGTGTTACACCGACACACAAGTTGTGTTATGATACAACTCATGTTTGGTAGAAAATGTCTGTCTGACCGAACATTGACGGATCTACACTTTTTTATTTATTAATTTTCATATATTTAGTAGATACGTTACCTTTATTCATTAATCTTTATTTGCAAGTAAAGTTGATACTATTATGGTAAAAGAAACTAGCAAAAGCAAAAATGAAGACAAAAAGAAGGCGAACACTTAAATAAGTACATATAACTAGAAACTTGTTGATTTCACTAATTTGTTCTTGACCAGTTATATGGTACTAGGGGTACAAAGGTCAATTAATACTATCGTCAGCGCAGTGTTTTCAGGCAGATTTCTCCTTTGAAGGTGGTGGAAAGACAATACGAAAAGTCCAAGCTGCCGAAATTGCCCCTACAAATGGGGAAATCCAGTAAACATAAAATTGCTCCCATGTATTGTGTTTGTTGTTTACGTATGCCCATCCAAATGCCTGCACAAGATATGGGAAACTCATCAAATTGACAATAATACCCTTCACCGTTGCAAAATAAAGAAAGCAGATGTCAAAAATACCCTTTTTCTACTTAAAGAAAGTTTCGTTTTTTTAGGATATCTCCGAGCAGACAACTTGTCTAATTGTCTACCACTTGAAATAAAGAACCGGAAAGACAAAATTATCACGAGTTTAACACAAACTAATTTTGGAAACTAGATTACTTATAAAATGTTTTAAAGCATAACTCTTCACATACACACTTGGTCATCGAGACACTTATAAAATGGGAGGTGATTTCTACACCACATAAACTATGCTACACATCAAATTTATTTTTTTATAGTACTTGTAAATTTGTTTTAAATGTTGTACAGTTTAGTACATGAAGTAGTTTCTTTGGTGTAGAAATCACAACCCTTATAAAATCCTACTTAAAACAAAGAAAAATAAACGGATTAATGAACTTACATTAGCAGGATTCATTGAAGGACCGGTATAACCACCACCAAAGAACACAAGTGTCATCATAGACACTGAAAGCAACAAGTTTTTCATCATTGTACTCTTGGGGCCCCTAAGGATTATGTAAAGTACAAAAGTAGTACTTGTAAATGTTAACAAACCCTCAACAATCGCACCCGTATGCATATCAACTGTTAAAGACGGCCCTCCAACCATATGTTTGTATTGCGATGGCATGAATTCAAGAACCGCCATTACACCGCCGACAGCACCAACCGCCTATCAATAATATGCACATTGACTTTTCATGAAGTCAAACTGATTTACCTCTAAAAAATTCTTCATGATATGGTAGAAATCAAAGTTTTAAAGCATTCATTTCAACTAGAAGGTCAAGGTTGACTTAATTGACCTTTGCAGTTCAAAATTCCGAGCATGTGTTGACTTTTGAAGTGAAAAACAATTACTTCAAAAAATTCCATAATATAGTAGAGCTATACAATTCCCATAATTAATACTTTAAAATTAACCTATTACCTCAATTTTATAATCACAGTATAGTAGTGGTTCAAAATTTAAGGGAGCTAATTCGTACAGAACAATTTTTATCCATATAGAGCAAATTTATCACAAATAACAATCATACTCTTAATGGGAGGGGTGAAATGCAAAATGTGTTAAAAGTAAAGGAAGAGCGTGATTGTCATTTGAGATGAAATTGCTCTGCATGTATAAAAGTTGTTATGTACGAATCAGGTCTCAAAATTTAATACCATGCATTTCTATCTGGAGGTCAACATTCACGTTTGACTTTTGAGATTCAATAAACAAAAAGTGGAGCATAATATAAAAAATAAAAATAAAAAGTTGTAATAAAAATAAAATAATCTTAATCCAATAAACAATGAAAAGTGACTTATTTACTATAACTTTTACTTTAAAATAACAAATATTTTCTGATATAATTTTACAATTTATCGTAAAAATTTCATAATATGATGTATGAAATGAAAGTTATGTTAATAAATTACTCCTCATAAACAATGGTTTAAGTGTTTGGCCATAAAAGAAATTAAAAAATAGAATCAGAATCGGAATCAAATTGACAGTCAGAATAAAAAGCTGGCAGTTCACTTGTGCAAAACCGCTTAATTTTATGATGAAATAATTACCTGAGCCGGAAAACGAACGGCAGCGGAGATGAGTGAATCGCCACTTAAACCAATGGCGTAAAAGGCGGCAGTACCCGTCGGATTAAAACTAGCGCCACCCAACGCACCGGCAATGAAACCGAAAATGAACAAAAGAAGAAAAATGAGTGAAACTGTTCGAAGCTTTTCCTTGAATTCCGGTAGCTTTAGCAATGGCGGAAGTAGCAGCACCAAGACTTGAAGCACAACATACCCATAAGAAAGTACACACGGCGTCACCAATCGCCACCTTCACTAACTCCATATCACTACGTTTTCCGGTTAACCTGAAAAGGTGAGTGAAGATGGGTGTGGAATATGGAAACTTGAAGTGCGTATTTAAGGAAATATATTGATGATAATGTTGATGCGTGTGATTCACCGAATAACAAGAATCTAAATTAGGTAGAGTTTAAGTTGAGGTAAAAGTTTAATAAAGATTGCACTCAATTTGGTTGTGCCATTTTAGTGTTTCGACTTATTAGCTTAAATAAATCCTTTTCATAAGTCACATCCACTAGTTTATTTCCATGACTTTACTTATGTTATAAAAATATACAAATTTTATTAATTCTGCACATTGTCAAATAAACCGTAATTCAAGTTATCTAAATACGAAATAATAAAAAAATAAACGAGAAAGAAGAGCTGCAAAATTTCTGAATAGACACCAAATTTTGTGCTTGTCTGTTGTCAACAATTTTTTTGAAAATTTTCAATACATATACTTCGTATATGAATATAGATTTCATAAATGATTGTCAATTTGTTACGAAAAGTCAAGTGTTATGGATTTATGACCATGAAAGTCATAAATATATTAAAAATCACTTTCTACTTATTTGTTACATTCTGACTTTCAATATTATATAAACAGTTCTTGTATTAAAAACTTATATCAGATCTAATTGTTTATTTTGGAATCAATAGCACATGCGAGGATACAATTATGATAGTAATAAGTTTTAATTACAAAAATATTTCATATTGTTTGATAAAAATTGCAGTTTTGATGTTATTCTAGTATAGGATGGTATCAATTTTGTTGCATCATTGGTCTCTTACACACTTAATTGACCAAAGTACCCTTCACCAATTATTTTTTAATTTCCTTTTGGTTTTAATTTATCTGATCAAGATTAACTTATCATTAAATAATTATAGGTAAATTACATAAATTGTTCATATGGTATTTTATTTTTTTTCATGTTTCACCCCTAAACATTTTCTTTCCAGTTCTTTGTCTGTGTGGTCTTGATTTCTTATTTATTTCGTCCATCTTCTACATAAATTGATCAGAATATCTTATAATCATTTTTCTGATTTTTATAAAAAAAATATAATTTATTTCTTTTGCTTTTTAAATTAACATCATCTTCATCTTCATCACTTCACCCCACAACCTAAGGGTGTTCAAAAATATCCGCAAAATATCTAATATTCGAAATCCAGTTATCCAATTTTCAGATACCCGAATCCGTCCAATTTTCATATACCGAATCCAGAAGTGTTTTCATCCGGTCCATTCGATTGATTCATCATGTCCTATAAGTTAGATCATATTTAGGACATTAATCACTCTAATGCAAAAATCAAATTTTAAAACATTTAATTTCACCCCATATTTTGCACTCTTATTTATACGCACAATAATTCATCGTGTGTAGACTGCTAGTACACATTAAAAAGATCAAGGAGAAATGCAAACTTCCTTAACTTGTTTAGTTTGACAGTAAGATTAAGCGCACATATACAAAAGGTTAAATGGCGATATGAACACACAAACTCAATCCATACAAAGGTTATATTGCACATCTTTGCAATATCCAAATTTATTATTAATACACCTAATGCTAATTTTGACTGAAACTATTTATTTATATATTTATTTTTATTGGGTGGCCTTTTTTCCTTTACGTGTGGTAGTTGTTTCAAGAAGATAAGAAACAATAGAATCAACATCATCACCAAAAATACTGTAAGCTTCCATTGCTTGCACATAACTGAATCCCATTGATAACACCATTTCCATACTCTTGCTCTCACTTCCTGACGGTCCTGTTTTTGTTTTTTTACAATATTATATTTTTACTAAAAAATTAAAAATAATATTAAATTTATACTTACTGGCTCCAGAAGATGATGGTTCAGCATCAGATGTTGAAGATTCTCTTAAACCAAGTTGATGTTTAAACCTATCATTTGCCATGTATTCAGCCCGTGAAGCTTCCATCACCATCCGTTCTATTTCTTTTTCTGTTATCTCTACATCTGAACAAAAACGGGCCTCCGCTAATAAAGCCTGTCAAAATCAGATTATCCAAACATTAATATTATTATTATTATCATCAAATCATATGATTAAACGATTACTACATTATCAATCTGTTGATCTTGTTGAGCTTTAATTGCTGCCTTCACTTGATCTTTATTAACATTCGTCTGAAAAATCAAAATCAAAACCACAAACATATTTAAATGTCAAAAGGTAAGAAAAAACCCGTTAAAATACGGGCCGGGTCGGGTCAGTGGACTTACCCCTTGCAGGGAGCTAAAACCGAGCCCAGCACCAATTGTATGTCTATGCGGGTCAACAAGAGAATTATAGTGATTGCCATGATGGTAACTTAGACGAATAGGAGGTGTGTCTGTATTGTAGCTTCCATGAAATATATTTATAGGTTCTGTATGTATATATATTATATTATTGTAAGTTAAAACTAAAATGTACAAATGTCAAAACTCAAAATGCTGTTTTGGGTATGTAAGATGATAATATAACATACCAGTGCTATATGAATAGATATGAATAGGCCGATTGTACATTTCAGATAATGCTTGAATCTCCACATTGTTACCATACACCTGCATTTATAAAATCATAAACTGTAACGAATAACAGTTATGTATATGAATATAAGATTTCACTATTTTGATAAATTTACATACTTTATCTCGTCTCTTTCTCTTGCAGTAAGAAGTGAAACCTTCTGTTATAAACTGAGAGAAGTGATCTCTTTCACGTTCCTAGATTAAGAAAAACATATTAGTTTATCTTTTAACATAAATTCCCATTAATAATCATTATAAGAAACAAAACAAACCATGTAATCTATGCACATTTGTCTAGCCAAATCATATGCTTCAGAATCACCATAAACTTGATCTGCAACAGCACGAAACAGACAATTCCCATCTTCCATCATTCTTTTAACTTCATAACCTTTTGTTCGTCTAATATCAATCTCAAATTGACGCTCCCTTTCCTAAAACAAGGACCATTGAGTTGGCTAAAATTTAGAAATTTCAATACCAAATAACCTAACTGTTGAACTTAATTGCTTAATTTGCATCAAAATGACACTGCACAAAGTTTATAACTTGATAGTTTACAGAAAAACTTACCGTATTGGTCTGATTAAAACGACTAGAACTCACAGCATCGTTATAAGAGGAAACATAGCAAGGGTTTTGTTCATCAGCACTATTGTATCCATCATTTTCACTATACGTCTCTGCAGGTGAAGATGTTCTGGTGGAAACAACCGGCCACCGTGTAGCTCTTCTAGAAGAATTACTAAATCTTCTGGAATTAGAGCTTGTTAGTGATGGTTTTGGTGGTGGTGCAGGCGGTGGTGGTGGATATGGACTGCCGCCAGTCGCCGGAGAAGGATAAGCATCAGTTTTTACTCCATCTTTTCCTACTTCTTCTTCAACATTTACCCTCAGAGAACCTGTTTCTACAGTCAATCCTTCAATTTGCTCACTAATAGGTAAATTAACATCTTCGATTTTATCAAGTTTATCAATTTCAGCACTTTCTACAGGAATATCTTCAGAAGGAATCTGTTCTTGTATATCTTCAACTGCAATTTGAGGTTGTTGTGGATTTGAAGAAGATCTGTTTGTATTATTAGATGACGATGAGGAAGATGATGATGATGATGAGGAAGCAGCTGAGCCTCTTTGAAAAACAACGCGAGTCATCCTTTTCGTTATCGAGATTTCGAAACCCTAAAATGAACGAAATAGAAACTTATGTTCTCGATGATTATTATAAAACCCTAGCTTTCGATTTATCACGAGTTCTAGCTTTAGGCGACGTGACTCCACCACCGCTGAATGATTTCCGTTTATTGCTCCAACCAATTTCTTCTTCGTTTTCCAGCTGAAACGATCTCTGCATTCCCCTAACAATTCTCATGAGATTGAAGAACAACGAAACACTAGCCCTTTTCAAACGTAACGCGAATTGTTTTCTATTTACCTCCGATCAGTTGAAAACTGTAGCGATAACCTGCAATCGGAACCATGATAAGCCACGAACAATAACCCTGAACCTATAATTTCAATTTCAATTTCAGATTCGAAATCGAAGATTGATGAGACCCTAGAAAGAATCGAAGAATCAAATTAACCTAATTAAGAAAGAGTTGATTAAAAAATGGAGTGAGGGGAAGTGATCTGAAGAGAGTGTGTGTGAGATAGAGATTGAAGGGGAGAGTTGGTAGGGTTTTTGTGGAGCAGAAATTGATAAGGCAAGAAGGAGAATCTACACATGAAAAATGATAGTGGTTCATACTATTTATACATACTCATACTCATTGTTTATAAATTTGATCATTATAAGTGTCTAAATTAACGGATAATATGAATAAAGGGAATTAGTGGATTATATATGTCAATTTTAAAAGTGAGTTAGAATATGAGTAGGAAGAAAATATAGGAAGAAATATCTCTACTACTTATAAAGCATTTAGGATCTTTCCTTAAATACCACTTTGAAAATTCAGCCAAATTCTTTCTATTTTCGGAATTTTAACAATTTTCAACTTTTGCTCAAAAAAATCAACAACCGGGATTCGAACCCACCACCAACAGGTTATATGCCAACGCACATTCCAGCTGCGCTGGCCTACGTCTGCTTTTAAAACCAAAACACAACTGTTTTATACCTTTGCGTATCGGCCCACCAAGCCTTTTATAATTTGAAATTGAAAAACGAAAATTGAATTGAAAACCCTTCTGTTCTTGGGCATTTGAACAGTTGCTAATCGGGAAGTGGGGCACCTTGGATATCACATCTATCATTCATTGCCCATAATCAATTTGAAACCACTCCCCCTTCGTTTGATTTCCCAGTTGCACCATCGAAGATTTAGGGTTTATTTCCCTACCTACTCCGGTTTCCTTCTCTGTTCCGATCTCCATCTACGCACACGTTTAAACCTAGAAGATCAACATTTCGTGTAACTCATCACATGTAAGTTGCGCGATCCTATTCTTGGTCCATAGTAGAGCTTGTTGAAAGTTCTTTCACAAATATGTCACCATCAAATTTCACCCTAACTTGACCAGGTATACACTTAAATGAATGAGTTATGAACTTAAACTTTACCTACATGTTTTGGTTATGCTTCTGCTTTGGGGATTCTGGCAGTTACAGATGCATTAGTGTTTGAGCTCCCAAAGGCTATTGCAAAGTTAGCTTGTGCATCTGCCAGATGTTTTGAAAATGCTTAAAAATTTATTACTCATTCTGTAGCCCCCGAGATATGGTACCGATTCTTTGTGAGGTATGTTATCTTTATTTGTACGATATTATGTTGACTGTCTTGCTGCTTGTTTTGGATCTAATATAACTTGTCATATATGTCTATGCTCATTATTTAAAAGCTTACTTAACAGTGTTGTTAATATGTAGCTTTCATTGTATTCGTAGTAATAATTCAAGTGTGCAATGATCCGAAAACAACTGTTGTTGTAGTTAATGGAAGCCATCCATCACTTCTCGACAAGGTAACATTTTTTCTGCAAAATGAATTTAATGTTATTTATTTATTTGGTTCTCGGGTTTACCGGTTCTAGAACCGAACATATCCGTATTGTTACATATAAAAAAGCTTGATATATCACTTCCTTTATTCAGGCTATGTACAAGTTCTGGAACATATCGGGATTGAGAACAAGATGAAACATATCATGCAACGGAGAAAAAGATTGCAGACTTAAATTCAGGCAACGGAGAAAAGGATTGCAGACTTAAATTCAGGCAACAGAGAAAATGATTGCAGACTTCACATTTTTACATGTAGGTATGAATTTTAACAGTAATTATTATCAACTTGTGCATTCAGTTGAAGACTTTCTGTTTCGGTTTTAGCGGACTTTATAGAAGCCCCATTGGGCTTAGAATGTAGCTCAAACTTGAATTAGTGTATACAAAAATTTATGACGTTTGGTTAATTAAAAACACATTCGATATTTTTTTAAAACATATTGACTGAACGGAGCTTATGCTTCTTAAAAAATAAATATGAACTCAAATTTAAGAAAACACTATTTCTGTATGACCTTTACGGCTTTACATAAAAACTATCAAATTTGAAAATCTAAAACAAATTTGATATTTTTTGAAAAAAACAGACCAATAAACAGTCAAACCAGTGTGTATACTCATTCTACCACAGCTACATTTTTCCATTCCCACAAACACGAACAATTTCGACATATGATTCTTATCTCTATCTCTATCTCTACTACTTATAAAGCATTTTGAACATTTCCTTAATTAGCAGGCTGAAAATTCAACCAAATACTTGCTATTTCCGGAATACAATTCTTTTACCAAAAAAAAATGTCACTGCCAAGATTCGAACACGCCACCTACGTGTTATATCTCCTAAAATCCCACCTCCGATCGGATTAATTTTCACGTAAGTATTCTATTACTAATTCATTAATGTTCTCGGCCGCCTCCGACTGTAGAAAATTAATCCGAAGAATACATGGAGTTTAATGTTGTAGGTACTCATGATCAAATGTTTTACTAATCAAAACTATGTCCTAAACTTATATGTCACCAAACATATTCAATGATAATTTCATGGCCTTTTGAGAAATTGATAACGTTTTTCTGTGCTATTTATACATATTTGGATGCACATGAATATCACATGCTTGTTTGAATGCAGACAAGTTTCACTCTTGAAGTTGCACCGATTGAATTTGAATCTGGAAACATGTGCTGCAAATTCGAGTTTAGTTTATTTGTCTTTTACATCCAAAGATTGAAAGATGTATGATTAATTAATGATGATAAATGTTGTTAATTTAAGATGATAAAGTAGTTAAATGCAAATATTGTTGGTATGATTCTACAAATCAAGACAAGTTTATTATTTTTGAATGTAATATTGCAGGTAATTTATTCAAGTTGTAGTTGCAAACATGTGTGTTTTAGGCAACGTGTATAGCTGATCATGTTTTTGAGGTACGAATATTTCAATTTTATAAATCCTAGAATACATATCTTGTTTGACTTTGCACATATTTTAGGTACTTTTTAGTTGAGTTAAGTGAAAGTTTTTCTGTTTCTTAACGATTTTTAAAGTAAATAATTAGTGTCAAATATGATTACAAAAATTGTTATAGTTTAGTACTTATAATCTTTTTTTTTTCATAAATGATTTAGGATGTTATATGCACTAACTTAATCTTTTTCAAGGGTGCATGTTTGACCTTATTTTTATGAGGTAAATCTAATCCATTTGAACTATGATAAAATTAAAGATAATTTAAATTGACCCATTTATAACTAAGTGGGTTTAAATATCTATTGGCCTATCGTTAGAAGGGTTATTATTTTCTCATTTGTAGTTGACAATAATTTGTATGATGGGTGCCAAATAACATATTAAAACTGCAAGTTAGAAGGTCAACAACACAACATGGGAAACGTTTACCATCCCCTCAAGGTAATCTTATTAGTATCAAAGTAATATGATCTAATTTAGTTTAAAATAATAAAATGGTATGAATCTTTTTCACATTTTGACTCGTGTATCTCTCAATGTTGAGTCTATAGTTGCTTTGAATCTCTAAAGCTATGCAAGTGGAAGCAATCTATGGTGTAAATTAAAGCCTAAATATTTACAAACGGTAACATGTATTTTCTCTACTCAAATTCACCAGGTATATTAAATATTATGTTTTTCATACTCACCTTTTACCAACTTATCGATTTTGAGTCCAGAAAGGATTTGTTGAAGCAAAAGCAGTTGACTTTTTTTGACCTTTTCAAGGTCAAACACGGATGGCATGTATGGTTGATCTTATTTCAGGCAAACACATCGCTCATGTATTTATTTTATTTACCTCAAAACAAAGGCTAAAATGCAAATTTGGTGAAATCATCTGATAATTTTTCTTTTTTTCATTTATAAAGTTTTTGTATTTTTATATCTTCATGCTACAGAAATTTGATTTGAGGGGTGGGGCATGGAAAGAAGGATTTATGTAAATTGATGATGAACCTTGGAAACAAACAATGAACAACGAGTTCTCAGCTTTTGTTGATATGCAAAGGGTGCCTTTTTAGTTAATTATGGTCAATTTAGAGTCATTTCAATTTGTAAATTATGTATTATTGTATGCTTAATTGTTAAATACATGTATCTAATGGTTGAAAACATGACTACAATTACTTATGTACATTATTATTTTTATTAATTTTTAAACTTGTTTTATTAACCACTACTAGCATCATTAATTATAACAACCACCACCACCACAACCCACTACCCCCAAAATATCTGTCACTGCTAACCACTGTCACTACGCACCACCACATTCATTATCACCACCGCAAAATAATGAAATATAGTTACATGGCACCTTTCATTGCCTAAATATACTGCATCTGATCGACATTTGCTCACCATTAAATATAATTACACATGGTACCCGCCGCCGCCTGAGTATACTACATCCAATCGACATTTGCTCGCCGCTAAATATAATTAACAGGGTACCCGTCGCCGCATTGCGCGGGTACCCTGCTAGTTATATCTCTATACACATATATGTATGTATGTGCGTGTCAGGTGAGCCGTGGGACAAGAAATACATGAAAAAGATTTAGGTCTTATTTGTTTGCAGCTTAATGGAAGCATTTAGCGATAAATGATGAATCATTCAGCATTCAGTGCGCTTGTTTAGCACTTTTGAATGAAGACTATGTTGAATGAGACAACAAAAAAGTTCTAAATCATTCTAGACATATGATGGATCATTAAGAAGTCAGAATACTTATCAAAAGTTCCTCACATTCAAAACAAGTTTTATACATAGCATCTTAATCATTCCGACCGTTAAATCATTCCGCGCTTAATCATTCTATCAAATAGCCCTTAGATATGATAAAATGTGTTAGTTTTTGGATTTATTTATATTATATGAAATCGTAATAATTATATAATCATTTTAGTGTTTGATAAATTAAATTATTTGTTTAGTTAATAGGTAAAAATATATTTTTCAAAATGCAATAATCATCTCCCTACATGCTTTATCAATACCCTGTTTTGGATGTCTCTAAACGTAAATAACTGACTATTTTAAACTTTTTTTCAAACACCAATTTCAGATTATTTATGTTTTCAAAACAAAATAAGCAGATAATCTGCTTGATATCGCAATCGCAAACTGACTAATGGTGATATCTACCCCACAAAAAGTAGGTGATATGTAAACCTTAAAAATTACTTCGGTTACCATATTATATAAATTTTAGATCATATTATACAAATAATATACCAAAACATAGTTTATCAATAAATTTTTATGATGTAAAAACCAATTTAAATGCAAAATGAGAAGTGTAGGTTTCGGGTGGAATGTCATTGAGATAGGCAGGTGAAGTGGGCCTGGGAATTGGAAGAGATAAAGTGGGTTTGCATTTTCAAGTTATTGAATCATGCTTCATGTTTAACAGTTAACGGTAATAGAGGATCTATCCAATCAATTTTAAGATACTAAAATACATTTTATCTATATAATAATAATCCTAAATGAATTAAACTGGTCAAATTCAAGTAGACCCAAACCTATATTTTATGCAATCTGGTTCGATTCGCTTAATCATGTTAGGTTCATTTCATGTTAAGAATTGTCAACCCCTACTTATTCAACCGCCATACACACAAAAAAAAACTGAATCATTCATAGATACATAATTCCAACAGTTATTACAGAACCACACTTTCCATTCTTGATTACAAGAACATAACATAGAAAACGACAATATCCACACAATCTCCCTCATTTTCTTTTAAGAGCAACTGCCGATACGATAACCAAAACTATGAAAATAAGTGTCGTAATGAAAGAAGCCACAACCGCTCCACTAACACGCTGGCAAAAGTCATTAAATTGTTGACAAATCGCACCCCAATTTGCATTCGAGTTGCCATTGTGTGCCAAATAGACTATCGATGCAGTCGCAGATGCAGCAGCAGTCACCAAAGGCACCGCAATCTGAGAATGCAAATTTTCACAAACTAAAACCTTTTAATAAATAAATAAAATAAAATGATAAATGCGACAACTTTTACCAATTTGCTTGTTGATTTGGACATTTTTTTAATTTTAACTTAAGCGTAGCTAAAAAGGAAATATGTCAAAAAAGATTTACAAAATGATGTACCGTGTCAAAAACAAGGAGCATCAACCGAGCTCCTACAATATGTGGACGAACGATGCACACTATAGAAAATGGCAACGAGAGGACTAAATATGCACCAGCTGTGGCATTCGCAATCACAAAAAACCTACATCAAAATTACACAATATAAATTTATCAAGAGATAAAAAAAAACACGTGAAATACCAAAATTGCCCATGGGATTACGTGAAAGCGGGGAGGTCGTTGTAGTCTGCTTGGAACCGAAAGAATTGGGTGAAAAAGGGGAGTTGTTGGCTGGTGGTACCCATTGCGGTAGCAGCCGCTAGAGCAGCGGCAATGGCACATATTCTCAAAATGAAGTCAATGATGCCAAGACCTCTTTTCCACCTTGACACTGGCGGCAGTTGGGCGGCTTTCTTGGTGGCTGGTGGAGAAGGGTTGGCGGTCTTTTCTGACTTGGACTTGGTGGTCGGGATCGGGATATCGCCACCACTTTCTTTGGTTGAATGACTTGAATCCATGGAATTGTTGTGTATTAAGATAAGTGGAAGGCTTATAGGAAATTGTTTAGGGGAGTTAGGGTATATATATTATACATATATGTGTGTATATATGTTTACATATTTGGTTGTGATGATGGATTGGTTAAAGAATTGGAGAGGGGAGTTGTTGCCAACTTGCTCCACTTCCAGAATAATGAGTTTTTTTTTTTTTTTTTATAAAATAAATGTATATTGCACATATTTAAGCTTTAGAGTTTGATAACTAGAAGTAACAAATGGGTTTGAATTATGCTTGGTTAGGCAAATATATATTTACCCACAAAAGTGGAAATCTGTTTTTTTTTTTGGGTCATAAATTGCAAGTTTAAATTGCAATAATCAAGTTTGCAGCACACCCAAACACGCCCTTAATGTTCTTTCCTTTGCCAGGCATCACCATTAAATTGAAAATGTTTTGTGTTAAAATATATAATCATTGTCAATAAACATAATATTGTTTGGGGGGTCATAAGATTCTTTTTCTTATTTTCATTAAAATTAAACTTATGTGTACGACAAATAAGTAAAGAACAGAGTCAATAGGCCAACAAGATTACCCAAGTTAAACAAGATTCCTCTGCATGATAATTTCACAAAAACATGGATTCAAAATCAAATTGATTCAACAACTAGATTACCCATCATTTTAACTAATGGAACGGGACATTTTGTAACAATATCAAATTTTGATGAACTTGATGAATGCCCAAATAGTGACAAACTTAACATAGCAAGTTCCATTAATGACAATCTTGATGACAAAAATCCATGCCAGTATTCCGGATTCAGATCAAAGAAAGCATCAAAAAAGCTTCTTGTTCCTTTCAAATCAAGCTTCAAAAGTGTCTCCATCCCAAATGTGTAAAACTCCCTTGGCAATCTTCTCTCAACGGGCCATAATCCGTTCCATACTTTATGATAAAGTGGTTGACCTCTTATCATTCGGTTCGAACCAAGACACTCTACAATAACATCAGCCAGAATTGGGGCTAGGGCTAGTGATCTAGCCACCATGTACCCTGTTGATGGGTGGGCCAACCCAGCAGTCCCGCCAATCCCCATCATAGGTTGAGGAATTACTGGCAGTGGCCCACCCATTGGAATAACACATTTTTCACTCTCGATCACTCTATTTACTTTAATACCCATATGCCTTAACCTTGCCATCATTCTTAATTTGATCTCTTTGTATGATAAAATGGGCCGGCTAACTAACGAGGTTTCTTCTAGAAAAACCAAATTCAAATCAAACGGCATCGCGTATAAAAAAGTCGGAAATCGTGAATTGCTAACGCGTAAATTAGGTTCGTTTCCAAGGTGTGAATCTCTCCAATCCATTAGTATCATTTTGTCAAGATCAAAGGGATGTTCATCAACTTCGGCTAAAATCCCATGAGCAATTTGGTAACCATGGTTTCTAGGTTTATCATATTCCACAAAAGAACTTGTGAAACCGCTTGCATCAACGATTAAAGATGCTTTAAATTCATTTCCATCATCACAAACAATTGAAGATTCAAATTCTCGATGATCAACTTTCCATACTTTAGCTTTATGAAATTTAACCCCATTTGAATCACACCCTTCAAGCAATTTCATCTTCAACAACTTCCGATTAATTCGACCATAAGGCCGATCAAGATACTTAGTTTTATGATCATTGATATGAACCGAAGCCATAGGCCATGTTTTATCAAAACAATCATCAAGATTTAAACTTGTTAACTCATCAACCCAAGACCCATAATTATTGGGCCACATAGAAAGTGGGTCCGGGTCAACACAACAAACCCGGATCCCGTGTCGAGAAACCCGTTCCGCCAAACAAAGCCCGGCTGGACCAGCACCGATTATGATGAGGTCAAACCGGGCTTTGTTCGACGGTTCGACCCAATTGATGTCAAACTTGATGGGTTCGGATTTGTTTTCTGGGATCAAATCAAGAAAGTTGCCATATTTGCTGTTTTGTATTCTATGATGATGATTCTTGTGGGGTTTGGGGATGAAATCAGGGGAGGTTGTTAGCGGTGAAAAGGTGGAAAAAGAAGGTAATTTATTGGTAATTGAAAGTGAAGGAGATGATAATGGAGTAGTGAGAGCTTCCATTGGTGATGAGAGAGAAAGTGGTGATTCTTGTTGTAGAGAGAGAGAGAGAGAAGGGTGGTGATGTTTATAAAGAGACACACATTGGATCTTGTTGAACACTATGAAAATGATGCTCTTTTGAGTTTTAACGTTATTCTATTTTGGATTTCAAAATTCACGATATAAAGAATTGTTAAAAGATTCGGAAATTTTTTAACATTTCTTTACTCCGTAGCGAACGAACCATTCAGTTTTGGAGTCTTTATATTATTTTCACATAGCTAAAGTTTTTATTTTATTTTTTTCACTACGTAAGTCAATTAATTCCAACGCGACTACTCATTTTGTAAATATTTATAAAGTCGGTGCAAATAAACTAAAGATATCTTGAAATCGGTGCAGATAAACTAGTATGGCTTCAATGAATATATTTTGTTATTCCTATGGATTTAACCTAAAAATTTCATCTTTTTGGAAATGACCTGTTCACATTAAATATTTTATTGTTAAGAAACGAGTATCATAAGAATTACTTTGTGCAGGATTTTTGGGGTGAAATTGTAAATTTGGCAACTTGTCCGTGAATACGTCGCATAATTCCAAGTTTTCAATGACGATGATGTTATATTTAATTTGAAATGCCTGCCAAATTGATTTACTTTTCAAATTATTGTATTATTTTACTTAATATAAACTATTAATCTCCCACCTATATATATGTAGCAAACATTTGAATTGAATTTGATGACGTGTCATGCCCACCCAATCAGATCACTCCTTAATGATGAGTCATACACTGACTCAAAGGGTACCAATGTAATTTCACCATACACCATCCACATCTCACGACTTCCATCATTCTAGAGTTTTTTCCACACACACAGTCACACATTCTCTCCCCACCGTTTCCATCCTCCTCCTCCATACGCTTCCCCCAATTCCAAACAGCGATCTACCCGAGTAGCTTCACAGCGTTTTTTATTAATTGTTCCGATCGTGTTCCGCTAAAGAGATCGGCGAAAAGAAAAACCACAAACGAGATCGGCGAAAAGATGGCTTCGACGGTGATCGGATCGCTGCTCGCAAAAGAAAAAACTTTCCTTCAATCCACGATTGTTACACATGTAAGTTGTTTTATCATAATGTTTTTTAATTTGATTTAAATCGTCTTTGATTTTGCTTTTAATTTCAAAACCGTCTTTGATTTTGATTTTGATTTTGATTTTATATTCTAGGCGGCGGCTACAACTGTGGATTGAGATTTGAAGAATTCATAATCGGCTGGAGGTAGGTGATGATTTTTGGCATTTCAATTAAATGGTAAATGAAAAGAGTATTATTAATCCTTCATTGTTGTTCTTATGAAGATGGTAATTCTTTCACCGTTTCAAGCTTTACTTATAGTAAAACTTTGCTCAGACCGTATGATTGGCGTTATATCAGAGATTAGCATCGAAATTAAGCTGGAGTTCCGTGGATTAATTGTTTAATGATTTATGAAATTAGTTTACTTCTGATCATTGTTTTATATACCTTGGGAGTTTATAGCTTAAGTTGTGTAAATTTTCTTCATATATTATTGTATAATTGACTTTTAATTTAGATCAGTTATCAGAATTTGATCAATTAGGGTGTGATTATTAAATCATTGGTTTTAATTTGTTGGTCAGGTGAAAATTGTGAACTTTTTATGGATAACTTTAATTTGTATGTAACTTTACATATGGATTACTGTATAATTGCTTCTATTAGCAGCTGAAATTACTGATTAATAAATTGATTATCTTTATCTGTTTCTGATTAATTTAATATTTTGTATTTCTTATTACAGATAAATCGAGGATCAGACTATTCGTTTAGTGGGAATTTTAGTGTTGAAGGGAGTATAGGCCCGTATGTCTCGGGCCAGTTTTGTAACCAGATGGTTAACCAACTCTCTTGCATTGACCAAAGTCAAAGTCAAGAAAATGTTGTTTCTTGTAGAAACAGCAATGAAAGCTCATGCAGTGGCCTAAGTGAAGCCTCCAAAATACGCTCCCTGGACTTCCAAAATACGCTTCATCACAGCCTCCATACGCTTCCTCCGATCGCTGCTCGCACCAGGTACCTTGTCTTCAATCCACATATAGAATTCAGACTGCAAGTAGTGAGGTAGTGAAAACAATGAGAAAAATCAGCATTTTTCAATAGGCAACGAGCTAAGCTTATGTGTTTTTAGGAATGTTGTAGAAAATATACTTGCAACTTTTAATCCCTGATCAAATCAGCATAATTCAAATCAGCTTATGCCATGAATGCTGAGAAGAAATGATACAAATCTGTGAGATGCGTCATTGAGGCATTTCACCGAACACCTAAGTTGCATTTTAACTTGCACTATATATTGAACCATAGACACACAGGTGAAGTTCTTTTTAACCTAATACATGAAAAAACATAATTAACAAATGAAAAATATAGATACTATGTCTTTAATTTAACCTTTTATGAGCTCTTATGGTTGTATCGAAAATGGAAAGCTGATATTGTTTGTTCCCAAACATTTATTCATAACCTGTATGAATTTTATCAAATTCAGTAACGTTTTAGATTAGGTACACCAAAATATCGGTCTGAATGTAATGAAATTTCATAACTGAAATCATTTATGAAGGCATTCTAATGTAATGAATACAATTCCATACATCCATGTCATGGATTCATACACTCAATTTGTTGTTTATAATCCTTACATTATGTTGTTCTCATGATCATTGGGAAATGAAGTCAGTTTTTTTTTTCATTTGTAATGAAGAAAGGTTAAAATTAGAAGCATTTGAGCGTTTGGCTGCACATGTTCTCAAAAATTAAGTATTTTGAGATTAGTCATGATGTATTTTATTATTTTGATTTATGTTTTATACGTTATATCTGGATTTAGGCTGATGTGGTGGTGGGGTGAAGCACTTGATTGTATGATTGTATCTATGAACAATAGCTTCTTCTTTTATTTTTATACTTCGTGATTTTGTTTCAAGATAATGCATCAAAATGAATTTTGGCTCATAGGAGCTGTCATGCTGTTGAAGATTGTTTAACTCTCTTTGAGATGACTTTTCGCCATTTTAAATGTTACTTTTTGTTTTTCGTTTTCTTGTAATTTAATGTGCAGTATAACTAATTTGTTCATTTGTAATGTTAGGAACTATGGAGGACTGGGATATTGAGATACTGGAAAAGGTTGTGGAATCGAAAGGAAAAGATCACAATCAGACTAAATCAACTGACATTGTATGCTTCTTTTACTTTATTATTTTTTAATATGTCATGTTATTTACTCTTGATACTAACTTCTTAATGGATATTATCAGCAGGTTTGCAAACATTTTATTGATGCAGTGGAGAAAAAGAAATATGGTTGGTTTTGGGTTTGTCCAAATGGTAACAAAGAGTGTCATTACAGACATGCTTAGCCTCCAAGATACATTTTGAAGTCCCAAATGAAGGCACTTTTAGAAGAAGCTAACAAGCTAGATTTTGAGGATCAGGTTATTATCATTTTCATCAAATTATTTGTAATGGCATGGAGTAACTGCATGAAAAAGTAACTAACTTTGCCCCTGATTTTTGCAGTTAACCAAACAATCTGGATGAACATTGATAATTTAATTAGCGGTAGTTTTCATACTGAAGTTGATAATAATGTTAAATTGGAGCCAAATTTACTCCGGATATCAAGTCAACTAATGCAACCCCATAAGGTTGTTGATCGGGCTACATGCTTTGACCAAGAACAGTCAACAGTTGATGGTGAAACTGGTGTCCAACTTCAAATTTGTGCAGCACCTATAATAGGCAGTTTCGAAAGCTGGTGTTTATAATAATATTTGTTACTTTTTATGTAATTGAAATATTGTTTTGAAACTTTCTATGAGCCACTCGTGATTGAATTAACAGAAAATATGAAGCTAGCCCGCCCATCGGGCGGGTTATGAGACTAGTTTTTAATATAATATTAAAATTAAAATGCATGAATAGACATTGACAAAAAGAATGTCAATTTTCTTCATTTATAGTTTACCTAACTTATGTTAGCTATCTAGAATTGCATATACTTTTAAAAGGTAGCATACTTTACATGTGTTGAAAATTAGATATATGTATGATATGCTAAAGGTATATGATGTTACATAATATAAAACACGATAATTATTTTTCTAATCACCTTAAAAAACAATAAACAAGTTATGCACAAAAGAGGGTGATGCACCGATTAAGTGGCGGACCGGTGGGGCTGGGAACACCGTTAAATGGGTTCGGTAAATGGGACCACCGGCCCAACAAAAAACTTCCACCCACGTCCACATTCTCGTTAGAAACATCCACTAATTATAATTAAGGCAAAAAGGTTTCATTAATCTTACTGAAAATGGATATCAAATATGTTTATAGCCAAATAAATAAGACGTGGGGTTTGAAGTTCGAATCATATAAACACCTCTTTGTGGTGTCAAATATGAGGATTTTTCCCTGGAGATCCCTATAGGGGCTGTGTTTGCCTGTAAAGGAGCTCGAACCCGGGGTGCTCGTTGAAATATTGCGGTTAGACTTCCGTTGTTTCATTTGCCGTTTCCAAAAAAACATGTCTATAGCCAAACAAATTATCGTTCATTTTAGAAATGAGTAACGCTATATAATAAAGGGTTGAGTTATATAAAGAACTCATATTTCATGATAACACTGAATACCAGCCTAACCCAATCAAAATTTACTAAATACATATGCAAATCAATAACATTTAACCCAAATCAAACATATACTTAAAAAAACATCAAAAATACTGAAAAACATACATGCACAGATAACACTTATGATACATACATGCGTGATAACATATATGTATACATGCATGAATTACCTACATGCAAACTAATATTTGAGAGTCCCTCATCAAATCCATTCATGTATCTTCCATGATTCGTTGATTGTGAAAATCAATTGTTTAGATTGAGTTATATTCAAAATATAGGGTTCTCTATATAACTCTCCACTATATAAAATACTTAACATTAAATAAGGGTGATTATCTGGTGGTTGAATTTGATTTTATAAGAATTCATGCCACATGGGTTCATACCAACTCCGAGCTAGCCGCAAAACGTGTAGTCGGCCTAAGATTAACCGGCTCATAAATTTCAACCCAAATTGGTTTTAAGATGAAATCTCACAAACTTACATATTATCATGGCAAGGTTCAATCGTAGTTGGTCAAAAGACCACACAGACTCTATGTAACCCATAAATATCCACATGTTAGGCGCGAAAAAAAATGATGTCACGCGTGAGGGGGTGTGTTGAGTAATGTTCTGCATTGGACAAACAATGAACTTGTAATGTGTTTATAAGTGTTTTGGGATACTCATATTACAACTAATTGGTTTTAAGATGAAATCTCATTAACTTACACATAAATTATGTACTAAATATCAATATCTAGGTTTTTTGCTTGTGTATCCCTAAATTGCTAAGCTTGGTGTGAATAATGGTTTCCCTACATTGGTAATAGTGTATTTGGTATAAAGTTGGATTCTTGATCCCTATAGCTAACTATTTGAATCTTATTATATGGTATTGATTACGATCCACGTATAAAGTACTTTCAACAATAATCTATATATATATATAAAAATTGAGTTTCATGTTGATGTTGACATTAATTACAAATCTTATTAAATGCTTACACTCAAACAAGTTCTAAATAACTATGCATCATAGTTGAATAGTCCATGTTAATATTTGAATAATTACATCTTAATATTAATATTGAAATATATTATGTAGTTAGCTCGAAGAGTCCATGTTACATCTTAATATTGGAATTCATTATCTTACTACTTACTAATGCATTTAGGCCTACTTCTTTTAGTAAGTTTAAGGAGCTCCTTAATTTTAAGTTTAAGGAGATTTCCACTTTTAGTAAGTTATTTAACTTAAAAAATAAAGTGTGGCTTACAAGATTCGAACACAAGACCTCTCCTAAGTAGTCACTATATGTTAACCAATTGCTATAACTTACACTTTATTTTAAACCACCAACACTAAATGCATTAGCTTGTAATTCCAAGCATTTGACCATTTGTTAAAATACACTCAATGATAGGAAAGAGTATAACTACCAAAAAGTAAAATCTATAAATTTTGTAAAATATTTGAACCATTTGTTAAAATATTAAGTAATACGAGTTTTTTTTATTCATATAGTACAACCATTTTTAAATAATATGAATTAAATGAAAACTCATATAACCTACGTATGTAACTTTTTATTATTATTATTAATATTTCAACTTATTAGTTACTTCAAGTATTATTACTAATCAAAGAATTTTTATATTTATATTACTATTAAAGTATTTAGGCATACTAATATTAGAAGGTCTTAATTTTAAGTTTTAAGACCTTCTAATATTGGTAAGCCCTCAAAAAATAATAAAAACACAGCTTAGGAGAATCGAACCCATGATCATTTGGGACATAGGTGTGTATGTTAACCACTTCAACTACTTGATTACTTTGATTTATTCCAGATACTAATAAATATACGTTTTAACATCATCAGAACTCACACCATCATTTCTCTATTTAAACGGCTCATATTTACTTCCACAAAAAAGTCCAATTTCGGATCTGATCCTACCAGTAATAAAAATGCCCAATTTAGTTCAACTTTCATTTTTTTTACTTGTCGTACTTAACAGGAAATCAACAAAACCCATATTATTTTATGCCCCACTACATACTACCACCACTAACGTTGGCACCTACCATCACTACGCACCACCACTCATCACCATCGCTATTGCCACCACCACCGTTACTGTCGTCACTTTGAAATATAGTTACGGGTACCCGCCGCCGCATTGCGCGGGTACCCTGCTAGTGTAGTTTAAGGGCCAATGATTTAAGGACATAACGTATGCATTATCTCTATGCATTAAATTTCAATATTGGTTATTTTAACCACATCCTTCTAACAAGTTTAATTTGCAGCCATTAAATCCGTGTTTAATTTGCAAACCATCAATGGTTTTGAAACGTTTTAGTTCTATGATGTATTAAATACCATTGACGCCAATACTAACCATTTTGAACCGTTATGAAATAATATACGCACTTAGTATCCACAAATAATGAAATTAATGCAATTATTGACAATAATTAATTGTCACCGCCGTTACAATCGGATTCATATCCCATCCAATTAGATTTTAAGAACCCTTTCCCTTCGTTGCCCCACCCCCTTTGAATTGCTACACCAACTCAAGTTAACGTTTTCCTGATTCCCCATCCTCTTGCTATCGCCGCTCCATGATATTAATAACACATATCCTTCAGGTATGCAATTACAATATCTAGAATATTATCTCTCAATTGGGACCACATTCTCAACCTTTTCATTTAATTATTGATTATAGATTTCTCAGAATATTATTTCATAGAAAGAGCTTCCTAATGAATTTCTATAATTTGAAGGGCTACATATGTACACTGTGTTTAAGATACTTTTTTAATAATAACATACTTTCTTTTTGTCTATATTTTCACATGTTTTACTCTAGAATATGGATGTTGATGTTTTCTTTCATCTCTACCAGCTTGATCATCGACTGAATCATACTCGGATAAAGGATCACCTTATATGGGCAAGTTTACTTATATTCACACTTTTATTGATACCTACTTATATTTAATTTTTTTATACTTGAATAACTTTGACAATGCCCCTGACGATTGAAGAATTTGCAATTATTTTTTGTTAAGATTCGAGTATAACTTATTTAAATGCATTTATATTGTTTACTGGCACTATTATAAGAAACTAAATTGTTATTACGTATGTTTTAGATTGCAATTAGAATTGTAGCTTCAGTAAAGGAAACAAGAATTGTGGCTTCATAATTGTTATTATGTATGTTACTCCTTCCGTCCCACGAAAAACTTCTTATTTGGCTTTTGCACAAGTTTTTAGGTGATAGTTAGTGGTGAGGTCATTGATAATACTTTTGATTAAAATATAAGGTTGGGTTGTAGAGAGAAAGATAGTTAGTGGATATTAGTAGTGAGGTCTTTAGTAATAATAATTTTTTATTGTGTGGAACCCATCAAATATGGGAAATGGGAAGTTTTTTATGGGACAAAAATTTAGAGTGAAATGGGATGTTTTTTGTGGGACGAAGGGAGTATTTGAGAAGAAACTAACTAGAATTGGAAAAGATGGAAAAGTTGTTTAGTTCTGGGGTATTTGGTCAAGTAACCAAGAAGTTGATGATGTAAGCACCTAAATGAATGTAGTGTGTTTGGGTGGGGTGGGTAACAGGCTGAGCTGGACAACTTTGGTATAAACTGAACATAGTGTGTTTGGGTTGATGCAAAACACTTTGTCTAACTTTTTATAAATACCTAAGGTGTCTAATATACATTTGAAATAATCTTACTGCTTTAGAAAAACTGAAAAAGCATATTTTGCATTCTTTATGCATTTAAACATACAATTGGGTCGACTTTTGACTCATTTGAAACGGGTTTGATTTTCTAAATGTATCTATATTATTTTACCAAAAAGCTAATTAATACTAATTTCATATTTTTATAATTTTCTTTTGAATTAGATTCTCAAAAGTTGAAGATTTGAGAAATAAAAATGGAGAACTTTAGTGAAACCGAAGATATGATCTTTTAACATATTTGTGGAAATTGCAAGATAAAACTCCTTACTATTAACTTCATGATGATTTATCATTTATGTTATCTTTTAAGTAACTATACGAAAATTTTCGCTAGGATTTTGTTGAGATCATCACATTTCTTTTTCATCAACTCGACAATTAGCTTTATAAATGAAAATGAATATGCTGATTTCAGTCTTAATTTGTGATTAAATTGAAAATTCAACTCTTACTTTATGACTTAGGATTATTAGTACTAATTTCATATATTTTTTTAATTTTCTTTTAAATTAGATTCTAAAAAGTTGAAGATTTAAGAAATAAAAATGGTATATTTTAATGAAATTGAAGATATGATCTTTTGACATGTTTGTGAAAATTGCAAGGTAAACTCCCTACTATTAACTTCCTGAGGATTTATTATTTATGTTTTCTTTTAAATAACTATATGAAAAATGTCACTAGGATTTTTTTGGGATCATCACATTGGTTTTCATCAACTCGACAATTAGCTTTTAAGTAAACATGTTAATATATACGATTGTGCTTTAAAATTATTGTTTATTGTGAACGAAGCCCGTGCATCGCACGGGCCATGTTGCCTCGATTTGATTTAATAATGAAGATATGCTCGTTGTTATATTTATTAACGATGCATGTGTGTACCACGGTATTAGTTACGATTTGAACCACATCATGACATGTTCATATTTTCGCCTCAATTAAGTTAAGAAACTATGTGGTTTTGAATATCTGATTTGCTATTTGTCACTCCATCGTATTTTCATGGATTAATGCTAACTATCCATTAGGTTGTTTTCTAAGCAAAAGATTATGTTGATGCATCATTACTCGATAGTAATATATATCATGTCCACTTATTTAGTCAACTAAATCCTTTCAAGTTATTTGGTAATTAGTAATCCATTAGTCGTGTTAATAATTTTCAAGAAAGAGATCTAATCTTCCTTAACTAATTAGTAAAGGTAGTGATAAATACACCACAACTTTTAATGAGTATACCACAATTATTGCTTTAGATGGTTGTACAGTATGCTACAAAACTTAAACCTTATGGTGTAGATCTTAAAAACTGGTGGTATAAAAATGAATTCCCGGTTAGTAATCCTTTCAAGTTATTTGGACAAATAGAATTGACGGGTCAAGCCATCCCGCCCCTTAACTAATGGTTGAGTTGCTTCTGGTTATATGTGTTTTATATCTAACGTGCCCGAACACATAATAAAAAAGACCTCAAAAGAAAAGGGTTAAATGGGTCGAACTTCACCCTAACTTAAAAAAAAAAGGCGCAATATCTTCACCATGTATCTGCATTGTAATTACACTAGTCAAACTCCATTTGATGAGGCAAAAAACCATGAAAAAGAGCCAATTTACCATAATTCATCATATGCATTGCTGTTCATGTATACTCTGTTGTTAATCTATATTGAATCAATCAAACAAGCTCATTTGCTTTAAATAACCTAAAATTAAGTCAAAACCTAATTTGGATAGAGGAAAATGTGATTTTATATATGAATTCACTGGAAACACATAAATATATGATTGAGAGAGAAGGGAGACTGACTTCCGAATGGATTATTTGCCATGTAGAGAAATGTGAGCGAATCGGATCTGAGTATATGAAAGATGTAAACATTTTGAGAGAATCAGAGCTTGGATTCTGCCACCGCCGGCAACTTCTCCAGAATCCGACGAACAAATGCCTCCGGCGTCACTGGTTAGTGGTTACAGCGCTGAATTCCGCCAACACCGTCGTTCCCCAGGCACAACATCGTAGAAAATCGTCATTGCAATTTGAATCAAACTTTGTATCACCAAATTGCGAAACGAATTCGTCCCATAAAAAAGTTTACATTTCTCCTTAAAACTTTGTCATACAAAAAAGTTTACATTTCTCAAATTTGAAGGACACATCTAATAAAATAATATTATTATCAATCATTTCACCAATAAAACATTTCCTCTCTCCAATCTAACCTTATATTTTAATCAAAAGTATTACAAAGGACCCCACTACTAATATCTCCTAAAAGATTGTGACCAAATGAAATGTAAACTTTTTTATGGGACATATGTAGAAATGTAAACTTTTTTATGGAACGTAGGTAGAAATGTAAATTTTTTTATGGGACGGAGGTAGTACGTCGCTACAAACATTAACACAAAACAAATGCTATTTAACAATTTGAGTTGCGTCAACTGGATTTTGACGGCAATCGGTCTATTTCTACCTTGGATTTCTTACATCTTCGCGCACGATATTCAAACAAATACTCAAATTTGAATATCATTTATAATTAAATTCTTGAACCATATGCAATTCGCTTAAATTGATGCAAAGACTTCTGAGCACAAAGTTGCTTTCTTTCTTAATCAACTTATAACCCAAACGTAATTAATTGGTAATAACTAATAAGTCTTAAGAACATCATTGAAACTAATAATAACTTAACGTGATCAACCAAGCTTCTATTTTTTTTATTATTTTTTTATTGATTTGAGATAAATTATTACAATTTTGTCTTCAAAGTTAACAACACCTAATCTACTTTTTTTTGTCAACGACGGAACTTGAATCCATGATCTATTAGTCATAAACAACACCTTAAATCATTCTCCAATACCACCAGACTACAAGACTTTGGATTTGTTTTCAAATATGTTAATACATCCTCCAATTCAAAATAAGTTTTACACTTTCCTTATATGGACGATTCAAAATAAGTGCTATACTTTGAAAAATTACCTTATTTGACAAAAAATAGTAGGACACACACCAACTAACTATTTACTTTAACAAAGTGAAATGACTCATTTACCCTTACTTTTTACTTTTAAACATTATTAACCTCACTTTATTCAAAAGGTGTGGGACCTATTATCCACTAACCATTCAATTAATCTAATTTAATCATCATTATAATCATTTGCATCAAAAACCGTGAAACTCAAAGTGTAGCACTTATTTTGAATCGGAGGAAGTAGTATGTTTCTCAAAAAAATTTGTAAGTGATGTTTTTACACTATAAAACTAATATGCATAACATAATTATTAGTTTACGATTCTTATATAATTTGCTTTAAATGTTGTAAATGTGGTGAATAAATTAGTTTACAGTAAAACCTCCATAAATTAATATTCGATAATTTAATAACCTCGATAAAATTAATAATTTATCCGATCTCAACTTGGGACTAGTATAAAATCGTACCCCAATCGATAAAATAATAAGATAATAATTTTTTTGAAATCCTAATGTAAATATATTAGTCCCAACCAAACTATAAATTAATAATTACTAAAATAAAATTCCAAAATTCTAGAGTTATCATTTAAAAAATGAATCTATAGTCACTTGTTTTTTTGTGAACTTCAAATCTATATTGAGTTCATCTTTAAATCTCCCAATTGCACTTAAGAGTTGAGACATTGTATTCTCGTATTGCAACAAGAAGTTGTGAAGAGTTGTTGCCGCTTGCAATGCTTCTTTCCGAGTGACCGGTTCCAAAGAAACTGAATCATCATCAACCGAATTTTGAACGGTGTCCGTAATAATTTCTTCAATGCTTTGAACCTCGTAAAATTCACTATTTTCAGTTAGATAATCCAACAACTCATTGATTTTTAACACATTTTAGTTTAGAAGTCATAGTTGATGTGATTTTAAATTTTATCATTAGACATTTTATAGTGATCAATCTAGATCTATGTACATTGAACTTGACAAGTTCATTAATGTGGGAATTTTGAAGGTCTTGTGAATGTGAATGTGATGCTGAATTTTGAAGGTTCTGTGAATATGTGAATACGTATTAGATAAGTTGATTTTATAATAATATTATCTTTAAATTAATAATTTATTAATTTATCGATAAATTAATATCTCGCTAAATTAATAAAATATCTTAGTTCTAACCTTATTAATTTATATAGATTTTACTGTATATAATTTATATATCAACTATTCTTGATTATATATCAAAATTTTAAAATTATAAATAAACTATTCTTGACTATATATCAAAAATTCAAAATCATCATATGAGAACAAGAACACTCAATTTTTAACAACAAAATAAATATATGGGTGTGCACGTGTTGAGACTTTTTTACCACTACAATGGATTTCTAATTGTGTCGTGCATAAACAATGATGAAATCAACTCCGTCTTTTAGTACATGCTTAAAGTATTATTATTTTAATGACATTAATCTTTGATCACGACGTTCGCTTATCAGTTAGCATATACTTAATGAAAGTTAAATTAGATTAAATTGGATAGTTAGTGAGTGAGGGGTCCCATATATTATTATTAAAGTGAGTTTAATTATGTTTAAAAGTAAAAGTAAAGGTAAATGAGTAATTTCACTTTATTAAAGGAGATAGTTAATAGGTATGAGTCCCACTATATTTTATCAAATAAGGAAAGTTTCAAAGTGTATCACTTATTTTGAAACATCACAAAATGAAAAGTGTATCACTTATTTTGAAACGGAGAAAATATAATTATTCAATAATAAAATATAGGCTCTCTCTAAATTCACTTCAAAGTAAAAAAGTGATGATGACACTAATGATTGGAAAACTGACTAACTTAAAAATTAATGATGACTAGTAATAATGATTTATAATTAGTTTTTTGGTTTTCTTTTTTAATCTATTTTCTTACCTTTTCTAGTAAATAAAAATGACATTTTTATTTATTTATTTTTTCATTTTAATCTTTTTTTACCTTTTCTAATCTCTTTCATTTTTATTTATTTATTTTTTCATTTTAATCTCTTTTAATCTCTTTTTTTTACCAAGTAAATAAATAATCACGTGCATTCTAAAAATTGTTTTTATTCAAATTGAATTACATTTATTTAATTTCAATAAATTTAAAAGACAGTAAAAAACAATAAATAATTCAATGGAAAATCGAAAATGAATTTAAATATTGAATTTTAGGATGCTGCATTAAGAAATAAAATAAATAAAATTATTAAAAAATATAAGAATTTAATAAAAAAGTTAGTTTCTAATAACTAAATGTTTTTGGCGAGAACTACTTTATCTACAACAATATATAAAATGATTGCTTAAAAAAATAGGTAAGATTTTCATTTATTACGATATATACAACAATAAATAAATAAAAAATCATAATATGTTATAGTTTTGTTATTAGTATTAGTGTTGTTGTATGAGTAGAAAATGTATAAATATAAATTGAAAAGAAAAATATTTATTTAAAAAATTATGTTTATGTGATGAGTTTTAGTTTTTCATTCTCTGTCCCCCTCACTACAGCCTCACGAGTCACGCCTCCCACTGGCCACTTACATCTCTCCATTCATAATTTTTTTGTCCACCCTAATCCCAATGCATAATTAATTTAATAAAAAAGAAGTCTTTTCAGTAGCACCCTAAAATATATTCACTCACGTCTCAATACTACTCCAAGTCTACCTCGAAACATGCCAAATTGCCTTTATAAATCCTATCTTTTTCCTGTTTTCCGTCCTTTGGAAGCATTAGATATAGATTTTTTTTGTAATAGTATATTAGTATGTATTATGGTTAAGAGTTAAGACGCTTCCAATCGTGGCCACTACTGATATTTTAATTTTTTCAAATCAACGTCACGCTAGCCGATATACTTAACGTCCAATTGATGTATTCATGCCAACAATATCTATCACTTAATATATTTTCTTTTCATTCAAACTGCCAATGAGATAAAAATACTCATAAAATATTTTATACATAAAATACACAAACACAAAAATACCCAAACCTTTCGTTACTTTCTCCGTCTCCAAACCGAATGAAACAACCAAGTGATGTCACTGACGGCACCATGCCATCCATGTCTCCAAAAAGAAGACCAATCGAAGCTTACAGAAACAACGTTTGGCACTGCTGTTATTACTACCACATATATTTAATGTTTTAAGGCAATATATCCATGTTTCCTTAAATTTGGAAAAAAATTATCTACAAAACGTTTGTTTTTCGAAAAGTTAAATATCATATCAGGAAACTTTTATTATCTGTTTATATAAGGTATCTAATTAAAAGTTAACCAGCTAAATGTTGCCATTCTTGTTCACTTACGAGTCCTACATTATCCATGATGTCAAACATTTCATTATCCGTGTACGAGTTTGTGGGCTCAAACATTTGTGGTGTGTTTTGGGAAGATGATGCACCCGTACTCGTTTCAGCGTTGACCAACTTCATTGACTCAAACCCAAATGGCCGTCTATCAAATGATCGTCTGGTCCCTGATACCACATACACTCTACATAGGCTCAACTCGTGTCGTAACTGCAAATTTAAATATTTGAGCAACCAAAACATAACCGATTTATATCATTTCTAACTTTTTAACACTATATTTTACACTAAAACATATAATTTCCAACCCATTATATTATACTAGTTTTTAACATCAAAAGAATATTCATGGTATATTCTTATTATTGTATTGAAATCTTAATTACAGTATATATAGTGTTAGTGAATAGTGTTAACACTATAGTGTTAGGTTTAGTATGTAGTTAGAGATGTTTAATGTAAATTTTAGTACAAAAAACAAATTTAGTGTTGGGTTAAGATTAAATCTATTAGTACGTGATCCGTTTATAGTTTCATTGAATTTATATACCTTATCGCGCATGGACATGCCAACACGTAACAATCAATTTGTATATAACATTTTTGTTTCAAGTTGATTATATAGTTTCATTTTTTTTATTAAAAAAAAACCATGAAATTAATGAAAGCATGCGATACGTACCCTTGGGACGGGTAAAGCGTCGGTATCGTCAACGTCTTCTTTAATTGCTCGATACTCATTCATCTTCCATTTGGTTTTCTTCACACTACGAGACCTCCCTTCATAAAACACCATCGTTTTCTTCACTCCGATCACTTTATTTTCCGACGAGTATACATAAGTCGGCGAACCAGTAGCCGGAAGCTGTGGTCCGGCTAGGTCTTCCACCATGTGCTTCCCTTTCTTGGCTTGGGACGAAAAAGAACCACTGCTCAGGGTCCCTCCGGCATACTTCTCCGGCTAACTCTACACACAAAAAACTGATTGAAACCTTAAGAAGCCCTAAAAATAGGATTATGTTGTTATAGAAGTTTACGTGGAAGGTGGCAAGGATTATGTTCGTAGACATGAACAACGCGATTGATAGCTTGTGTTCTTTGGTTTTGAAGCTTGTTTGAAAGGTAGAATGAAACAAGTTCTTCTTCAGTCGGGTAGAATCGATAGACTAATTGCATGTGGTGGTTGGCTTCCACCATTATTAATGTTGTTGCTTTTTTGAGGTTTGTAACGGTGATTGTTGTCGATGGTGTATTTATAGGGTTAGTGAAAGAGACAGTTGCCGAGTGAAAATGGAAAATCTGGGCAACGATCGAGGTCTTGAATAAGTCATGACCAGATCTTCAAGCTATGATATCCACTACCACGGTTTATTTTATTGAACTAGTCAAGACTATATGCTAGTTACTTTATACGAAATTACAGGACTACCCCTTTGAAAGAACAGTTTTGGACCTTTGGCTTTTGGGCTTGTATCCTTTTTGGAATTATTCTATTCAATTCTATATCATAAGGGACTGCATTGGAATTTTGCATTTTCGGGGTAGTCTTTTGTAAATCGTAATTTGATAACTGCTAATAACTACATAATCACAAGCAATGAAAATATTTGAGGTGCCCCAAATAATGCAACAGAGAGACTTAAACTACATACCTAATTAGGGGTGTTCGTTTGGACGGTTTGGTTTTATCCGAACCAAATAGGTGAAACCATATAAAGTCCGGTTTTTAAAAATTCAAACCGAACCGTCCAAACTAATTCGAAAACCAAACCGATCCACTACAAGAAAAACTGCTTTTTGCGATGGGAGACTTTTTGCGGCGACAAAATACGCAGCAAAAGGCCATAATTTGACAAAACAAGCGAGCGCCCGTGCCTGAAAAATAAGGCGGGATGATTTCCCCCCATTTTTTAGGGGATCGCCGCAAAAGAGGTAGTCTCGCCGCAAATAGGTCGCCGCAAACGACCTAATGCGATTTAGGGATATAACAAATGGGCAGATTTCAGTGTTGCTCATTTGCATCGACCAGATTGACGAGAGATACAGATCGGGCGACGAGGAGAGATTGAGAGTTACAAATCGAGCAGAGCACAGTTTTTACAACCTCCGGCGAACCACCACCACTTCTGACGAACCACATCGCTACATCCAACTGATCGAGCAGAGAAACGATCGAACAGAGACATGGATCGAGCAGAGAAACAGATCGAGCAGAGACACAGAACGAGAACCTCCGACCGAGCAGGCTTCATTCTTCACTCCTCACCACCTCCGACGAACCAGTCATCTCCGATCGATCGATCGATCAGCTACTCAGATTCAGGTAAGTACTCCAAATTTTAACAATTTTCAGTTACTTCAATGTTTATTTTATATTTTTATTTCAACTGATGTTGATTTTGCTGATTGTGTGGAATTGCAGCCCGAGGTATTCTAATGTCATGTTTGTAGCTTATTTTATATTTTTATTTCGCAATTATGAATTTTGTAATGAGCTGAAACTTTATCAAGCATTCTTATTTTGTTATTCCAGCAATGATGAAGTTCTTACTGAATTTGCATCACAGAAGCGTGTGTATGAAGTTGTTGCAAAGCCTGTTGTCGAGGTTTGGAGCAGCATTAAATAAAGTTTATATTTTAATTATTTTATTAAAGATTAAAAGGTGGTTGTGCAGAGTGTGCTTGATGGATATAATGGAACAGTTATGGCATATGGACAAACTGGTACTGGAAAAACATACACACTTGGAAGACTTTGGGATGAAGATACTTCTGCTCGCGGAATTATGGTCCGTGCAATGGAAGATATATTTGAAGAAACCGATTCTATATTCGTTTACTATTTACAGGTGGTTCTAGTTAACTATATATTTGTTGTTTATCATGTAGTATGGATTCTAACTAACAATACTGTTACTTGCAGCTATACATGGAAACAATACAAGATCCTCTTAATCCAACCAACGATAATAGTAATAACATGAACTCTACTCTTTCTTCAGGTGCATGTTAAGAAATCTGTCAAGGAAAAAACAGTGGAATGGAAATGGTAGTAGCAAATCCCACATAATGAAGCCACCTGTTGTACGTAAGGGGAAATTAATTGTTGTGGATCTTGCGGGTTTCAAATACGTTAGAGGAAGCATTGTCGGAAAACAGTTCTCATGTTCCTGTTCGTGATTCCAAGCTTACAAGATGGCTTGGGGATTCATTTGGAGGTGACTTTGACTTTTTAGTTTGACTTTATTAGTTTGGAATTGGATAATTTTATTGTTTAATGTTTGCAGGCAAAGAGTAAGCTTAAACTTATTATATAAATTAAATTATCATCTAATTATTTTGTGAAAATTTGGGTAGGCGATGAAAGTAGAAAATATGTTGAAGATAAAGAAGGAATTTGATTACGAGAGCTTGGCTAGAAAGCTTGATGTACAAGTTGAATCACTCATTGCAGAACACGAAAGGAAGCAAGAGCTTGGCTAGAAAGCTTGATGACAACAATTGATGCAGTGATGCGAACATTGACAACAAATTCAGCAATTGATGCAACAATCAGATGGTTTATGAAGATCCACATAGTTGGCTATTGATTCGATTAGCATATTATCTGATGATTTAACAATCATTTAAATTTCAAACATGTTCGTTTGTTAACTTTGCTAGATGTTTTGTATGAAATAATTAACTTGAAATATATGATTTCGTTGATCTTTGTTGGGGTTTTATAGATACACCATGATTTTAAAAATTATTGCCAAATAAAGCAGAATTATTATTAAAAAAAAAAAAAAAACAGCGAAATCTCGCCGCAAAAGGGTCGCCGCAAAAGGGTCGCCGCAAAAGGTTCAATTCTGGTCGCGAAATGGTCGCCGCAAAAGAGCTCGCCGCAAAAGAGCTCGCCGCAAATACTTAAAATCCTCGCCGCAAAAAGTCTTAAACTGCGAAACTGTTGCGACGATCCTTTTGCCGCGATTTCTCGCCGCAAAAAGTCTTTTGGGGCGATTTTGTCGACTTTTTGCGACGTTTTTGCTCGCCGCAAAAAGTGTTTTTTCTTGTAGTGATCCGAACCAAATAATAATTTGGTTGGTTTGGTTTTATCCATTTGGTTTTTCTAAAAAATTTTCAAAATGCTACAAAAGTATATAACATAAATAATATTAAGTTCGATATGTACAATTTCAAAATGATAAACGACTTTGTACATAAAAATAAGTCTAATTCATAACTTGTGACATTTATAATCATATATGCAACAATCTTGACATCAACTTCATCAAAAACTCAAAAAAGATTGGTATATATATTACTATTTGGTTTTTTGGACAATCCGGTTTTCACAACGGAAACCAAATCCAATCCGAAAACCAAAATATTAATTTGGTTCAAGTCCAAACCGATCTAAAAAACCAAATAACCAATCCAAATAGTCCTATCCAAAATGTCCAATTGGACAATCCGGTTATATCTGAATAGTGAACACCCCTACATACTATTCCAAATATATAACGACGACAATAAACAATGAAAATATTCTCTCTTACATTCAACTACTTTCTGAAATCTACAACAATCAACATAAATGTTCGGGTAGAAATCTTTGGCTCAAACTGCACTTACCAGATACTACAACCCCCTGCAGTTTAATGAAATTTGGTAATTAATTTGTTACCATCAAGAGTTTGGAGTAATTTAACCTTGAAATGATAAGCCATAGTCAAGATACATGATTATATGTGTGAAATTTTCACACACATAATCATGTACCTTGAATATGGCTTATCATTTCAAGGCTACCATATTGAAAGTAAGATACTGAAGAGCTCCTGCCAGACTACGATACTGAGTCGGATCAGCGTAAGGAGTATCTGCGGTGGCACTAAGTTTGGATTTTGTATCCACAGGGGTAGGACATGGACTACAATGAGACATTCCGGCACGTTCAATAATTTTTGTCGCATATTGCTTCTGAGATAAGAATAGACCGTTAGAATGTCGAGTAACTGCAATACCCAAAAAAAAAAACTTAAAGGGCCGAGATCTTTCATAGCAAATTCAGCAGCCAATAGAGACATTATATGCTTTCGCAATTGATCAGAAGAAGTTGCGAGTATAATGTCATCTACATATAATAAGAGATATGCAACATCAGAACCATTTTTGTATATGAACAAAGAATGATCTGACTGACTGTGAGAAAACCCAATTGTAGCAACAAAATCAGCAAATCTTTGGTACCAAGCCCGTGGAGCCTGTTTCAACCCGTATAAAGATTTCTTTAAAAGGCAAACATGATCTGGATAATGTTTGCTTCGAAAACCAATGGGTTGATGCATATAAACTGTTTCATTTAGATGGCCATGTAAATATGCATTCTTGACATCCATTTGATGAATGGACCAAGATTTAGAGATAGCAATGCTGAGAACTGCTCGAATAGTCTGAGGTTTAACCACAGGACTAAAAGTCTCATCACAATCAACACCTAGCTGCTGAGTGTTTCCATCACCTACAAGACGAGCCTTATAGCGTTCAAAAGAACCGTCAGATTTATGTTTATGTCGAAAAATCCACATAGATCGAATAACATTCACATTATTTGGCTTAGGCACTAATTCCCAAGTCTTATTATCAATTAAAGCATTAAATTCATCTAACATTGCATTTTTCCAATTATGGTCACGAAGAGCAGTAACAGGATTCCGTGGAACTGGAGAAATATTTGTGGTGGTGGTGTGGTAGTTGGCAGTGTATTTAGGATTTGGTTTGAAAATGCCATTGGATGAGCGAGTGGACACGCGAGTAGAAATAGGATTGGTTGGCTCAGAAGTTGTATAAGGAAGTGACGAAGGAATGGAGCTTGTAGATAGCGTGGGGCTGCACGGACTAGACGAAGCATTAGAATAGGGGGTTGGACTGGACTGTGACTGGGTCGGGCCCAAAGGAGGAGAGTGAATTTCGGTAGAATTGGTGGAGTTTGGGCCGGAGTAATGTTGTGGCCCGAAGTGAGGAAGAGAAGTACTGTTTTGTTGAGTATGTAGATTAGGGTGCGCAAGTCTGTCCGAAGAAGAGGGACTAGAGTGCGACTCAAATTGAGAAGATTGAGTATCTTGTCCAGGGTTAGGTTGTACGACTTGTGTCGTCGGTTTTTGAGACAAATGATGTATTAACTGAGGATTAATATCGTCACCTAAAAAATCATAATCTGAATGTTTTGGTTTGTGGAGTTTGGAGAATGGAAATTCAGTTTCAACAAAATAAACATGACGACAAATTATGATTTTACCCGTAGACATGTCATAGCATTTAGACCCACGATGATTTGAAGTCGGGCCTAAATAAGTACATGGAATTGACCTTTCTTGTAATTTATGAATGGTGGAAGAGGGTAATAATGGGAAGCATAAGCAACCAAAAACACGCAATCCTGAATAATTCGGATCACTTTGATAGAGAATTTGAGTGGGTGATTGGTAATTGAGTATCTTGGTAGGAAGAATATTAAGTAGATAAGTAGCCATCGAAAGTGCATGATGCCAAAACGTTAGGGGCATAGAGGCATGAGCTAGAAGAGTTCGGATGATATTATTGATAGATTTTATGTGTCGTTCAGCTTTTCCATTTTGAGGAGATGTATGAGGACATGAGAGACGATAGACCATACCATTTGTGACAAAAAAATCTTTTAGTGTTCCGTTTACGTATTCCGTCCCATTATCACACTGAAAAGTCTTGATATTACGTTCAAATTGAGTTTTGACTAAGGCATGAAAGACTAAGAAAAGGTGTTTGACTTGAGATTTTTTAGCAATGGGAAATGTCCATAAAAATTTGCTATAGTCATCAAGAAAAAGAACATAGTAACGATGACCGGAACTACTGACAATAGGAGAAGTCCAAAGATCGCTGTGAATGATATCAAACGGAAAAGAAGTATAAGACACCGAATTATAAAAAGGTAGTTTAGAGTGTTTCCCAAGCGGACATGAAGAACAAAAAGTAGTACAAGCCTTATTACAATTAATTAACTTTTTACTACTAAGAGACTTAACAATAGCATCGCCTGGATGACCTAAACGAATGTGCCAAATATCTGAAGGCAAAGCAGTAAAAGCAGAATGATTGTTGGAAGAAATGGCTTGAGAGTTGAAGACAAGAGGATATAAGTCACCAGTGCTGTTACTTCTCATTAGGTGGTGCCCTGTCTGTAAGTCATAAATAGAGAAACCAAAAGGATCAAAAGATATAGAAACCATATTATCTATGGAGAATTTTCGTACAGAGACTAAATTTTTAAGGAGTTTGGGAGTATGTAAGACATTATTGAAAATAAAAGGTGGATATGGTGGAGGCATTTTTATTGAACCGTGACCATTAATTGGAATGAGATGGCCACTGCCAACCACAATATTATGATTTTTATTGCTTGAATTGACATAAGAAGAGAGAATACCTGCATTCGCCGTCATGTGAGATGTGGCACCGGTATCCATGTAATAGTTCCCATCGGGTTGAGAGAACGAAAGAGCATGCATAGCTGCTTCAATATCAGTGGGCATGTAACTTGGAGCAGGAGGAGCAACGACATTAAACGCTTGAGGTCCAGGCCCGAGGATGCTTGCTCCCGCAGAAGAAGAACGATTAGCTGCTGGAATGCTCTTTGGCTGCCAAGAGTATGTGGGATATGGACACGGAGGAACGGGCCAACCGCCCCAACCAGATTGCCACATCTGCTGCCATTGTGAGGGTGATGGTCCTTGCGGTCTATAATGCAGATTTTGAGATTGACTAGGAGCAGATCCAATGGTGTTTTGGTGACTCTTTTTCTTCCCGTAGACTTTCATATTGTTGCGACCTTTATTATTGGTGGTGCGTTTGTTGTTTGTGGAAGAGACATGTGAAGGAGACGAGTCAGTTGCAACCATTGCAGCACCACTGGTTCGATTAATTGAACCACCATTTTCACGAGCAAGGCGAGCTTTAATGGTGCGCTCTGCCATTTTCAACCGAGAACGAAAACTTTCAAATGAGGGCAAAGGTTCTTGGTTTTGTATATAGTCCACTGTACCACTATATGCCTCGGGTAATGACCCGGTGAGGCGTAAAACTAGACGACCATTTGTCACCGGTGAATCAACATCAGCTAACCTGTCGGCCAGAGATTATAGATGATTACAATAATTGTCGATTGAGGTGAAATCCTCAAAGACAGCATTGGTAAAGTCCTCTTCGAGATGGGTTGCTCGAGAGGCTTTGTTGTCTTGAAAAAGAGCTTCAAGACGGTTCCACGCTCCCTCTGCCGTATCATTACGTTTGAGGATAGCAAGGAGGAGATCGGGAGAGATGGTGCTGTAGATCCATTGTAAGACTACTGTTGGGTTTTCTATGCATCTAGCCACACTTTGCTTAAGGCGGAAATCAAAAGCAACTTGGTAGAACATTGACCCGATTAAAACTTTTGGACCGTTAGGTTTACAACTCTAAAGCAACTAGATATTTAATGTAATTAAATAGATCAATTCGAATAACTTACTTGTTCTTCGCGAATTGGAGACCTAGATAAACCTTGTGATCTAGTACGAGCCAGATCAAACGATGCACTAGGATTCAAGCGAGAATCCCTCTATCGTATCACACCCAAGGTTGGTCACGAACGAGACGATGTACCACGAGGTAGTACAAAGCACCCTTGAGAAACAAGCACCCAAAATCGAAAACCCTTTCGATTTCCGGCGGCGGCGGCGGAGCAGCGGCGGTCCGACGGCGGAGGTGGGGCGGCGGTTCGGTCGACGGTGGTGGTGTTCGGCCGAGCTTGGGAGAGAGGCAAGGGTAATTGATTAAGTGTATTAGGTTAAACCCCTTAACCCTAATATATATACTTGCCAAATCTCAATTATGGTAACACCATAATTGGTCCAAGTCCATCTTTAATTAAACCATTTAATTATGCCCACAAGTATTTATTAAACCATTAATAAACACTTGGCCCGATACCTATAACTAGTCAATTACTCATTAACTAGTTAAGCCCGTCTAGCCCGTTAGTCAATTTAATTAAACTATTAATTAAACACTACGTTATTTCTCATGTTCGTTGACGCCTTGAGGGCAACCCGAATAGGACTCTAAAATACCCGAACCGAAATACTGGTTTATTTGATGTGTTGGACACTCTTTCCAACAGTCTCCCACTTGGACACCTCATCAACTATAAACAGTACGTGTTCGTGTAACCTTTAGAGTGTGCATGTCATGTGCAGCTGCTGAACTCTAAACTATCAGAAACAGTCCTATGATAAGTGATCATATGTCCTTCGTTGCGCGATATCGTGTAACTAGTGACATGGACATGTCAATCACTCTAGTTACGATTATGTTTCATGATTCGAGATTTATAATGATGATTTGACTACATGATTGAACTTTCAATCTAGTCATGACCTGCGCAGGTACTTCAGTGTCACATCAAATCAACAGGGGGCCCATGGATATCTCCTCTATCACTTTGATCAGAGGGAACGAATAAACCTTAACTACATCATCTTCCTTCATAGTCATCACATAATACATGGAACTAATCTTTATAGCTACCAGTTACGAATAGCGTTGGAGTTAGACCAATGCATCACGAAATCGTACTAAGGAAATGATGCATCTTGATTTGAAGACTCATACGATATTATCGCCTCACTATTACCCATGATAAAGTCCATGGGGTAATACTCTGAGCGTGGGTTGGTCCAACATTTAAATACACCTTTTAAATGCTCATGAGAGTAGCAGCAATCTCTATGCAATGTTCATAACTTTGAACAATCTACTCACTCTCCCATGACATCTTAATTCAGTTCTTATTCCCATAAGAACGATCGACTGTGGACGTTTAAGTAATCTCTTAGTTTACTTAGGAATATGTTCTAAACATGCAAAAGGTTGAAATGGAATAATTAAATACTATATGAATGATAGAACACTTGCACATTATTTAATCTCCATAAATAAATCATCAATTCATACAATTTAATATTCGCTACAATTTCAAATGAATGACAATTTATGATAAGTCACTATTAAATCTAATTCCTATCGTCCTCGCATGAACATCATGCTTGGCACGACTTAGTGCTTTTGTGAAAGGATCAGCCGGGTTATTTTCCGACGATACTCTTGTCACTATCACGTCCCCATCTTCAACTCGCTTTCTCACGTAGTGAAACTTTCTGAGTATATGCCTGGTTCGACTATGATCTTTGGATTCTTTAGTCAATGAGACTGCACCTTCATTGTCGCAGAAGATTTTCATTGGTTCCTTGATGCTTGTTACGACACCAAGATCCCCAATGAAATTCTTCAACCATGTGGCTTCTTTTGATGCCTCACAGGCAGCAATATACTCAGATTCGCAAGTTGAATCAGCTACTGTCTCCTGCTTGGAACTCTTCCAAGTGACAGTTCCTCCGTTCAATAAGAACACCCACCCAGTTTGTGAGCACGAGTCATCTCTATCCGTTTGGAAACTCGCGTCACAATAACCTTCCACAACAAGTTCGTCTTTCCCACCATACACTAAGAAATATCCTTTGTTCTCCTTAGGTACTTGAGAATCGTTTTCACCGCAGTCCAATGATCGTTGCCAGGGTTGCCCTGGAACCGGCTCACCATGCTTAACGCATATGAGACATCCGGGCGAGTACATACCATGGCATATATGATCGATCCAATCGCCGCGGCGTAAGGGACTCGACTCATCTTCTCCAGTTCTTGCTCAGTACTGGGACATTGACTCTTAGACAATGTTATGCCATGATTCATGGGTAGATACCCTTTCTTGGAATCAACCATACTAAAACGTTTTAGTACTTTATCCAAGTATGTACTCTGGCTCAATCCTATTAGACGTCTTTCTCTATCTCTGTATATCTTTATACCGAGTATGTACGCTGCATCTCCTAGATCCTTCATAGCGAAACATTTTCCCAACCAAGACTTCACGTCTTGCAGTGTAGGAATATGATTTCCTATAAGGAGTATGTCATCCACATACAGTACTAGGAAGACTACAACGCTCCCACTAGCTTTGATGTATACGCATGACTCATCTTCACTTCTAGAGAAACCAAACTCCTTGACTTTCTCATGGAAGCAAAGATTCCAACTTCGAGAGGCTTGTTTCAATCCATAAATGGATTTCTCAAGCTTGCACACTCTATCAGGATATTTCTTATTGATAAAACCTTCTGACTGTGCCATATAGACATCCTCAGTAAGTCTTCCGTTAAGGAAGGCGGTTTTAACATCCATCTGCCAAATTTCATAGTCATGAAACGCAGCTATGGCAAGCAATATTCTGATAGACTTTATCTTGGCTACTGGTGAAAAGGTTTCATCATAATCAATCCCATGAGTTTGAGTATAACCTTTTGCAACCAACCTAGCCTTATAGGTGTGCACATTCCCATCCATGTCTATCTTCTTCTTGAAGATCCACTTGCATCCAACGGTTTTGATACCGGGAGAAGTCTCAATCAAGTTCCATACTCGATTGTCATACATGGACTGAATCTCACTATCCATAGCCACTTTCCACTTTTCGGCCTCAGGGCCTTCCATAGCTTCCTTATAACTCGATGGCTCATCGTCATCAACTGGTAATCTATTACCAGTAGATGCATCGCCTTCAGCAATATGGAAATCATAATAATCACCAAAATGCTCAGGAGGGCGAACAGTTCTTGAGGATCTACGTGGAACGGTAGGAGTTACATCATTTTGTTCAACAGGAGTCTCATCCTCTGGTTGAGTGCTAGTGTCAACTATAGGTTCCACTACATCTTCATTGCTTGATTCTTGACACTCTTCAAGATCAATTTTGCTCTCACTGTCTTCTTTGGATAATAGCTCTCTCTCGAGGAAAAATCCTCTTCGAGATACGAACACTTTGTTCTCTTTCGGATTATAAAACCGATATCCAAAAGACTGTCGTGGGTAGCCAATGAAGTAGCACTTCTCTGATTTGTTATCTAGCTTGTCGTGAGATTCATGTCTTACATAAACTTCACAACCCCAGATTTTCAAATGTTTGAGGGAAGGAGGATTCCCTGTCCACATTTCAGAGGGAGTTTTGTCAACCTTCTTAGTTGGTACAAGGTTAACGATATGTGCTGCAGTTTCTAAGGCATATCCCCAGAAACTCACTGGAAGTGTTGATCGACTCATCATTGATCGAACCATGTCAAGCAAGGTTCGATTTCTCCTTTCCGACACTCCATTAAGTTGTGGAGTTCGAGGAGGTGAGAGTTGGGATACTATTCCACAACTCTTTAGATAGTCGATAAACTCTTGACTAAGATACTCTCCGCCCCTGTCAGAACGGAGCATCTTAATCTTCTTGCCCAGTTGATTCTCTACTTCTTTCTGATATTCTTTGAACGTTTCAAAAGTATCAGACTTATGTTTAATCAAATAAACATATCCATATCTACTGAAATCATCAGTAAACGTGACGAAGTATCGTTCACCATGTCTAGTGTTAGACTTGAACAGTCCACATACATCAGTATGTATGAGATCCAACAAGTCTTTGCCTCTTTCACATGACCCTGTGAATGGCGCCTTTGTCATCTTGCCAAGTAAACAAGATTCACACACATCATTCGATTTGAGGTCAAATGATTCTAACACTCCATCCTTTTGGAGTTTAGCTATGCGTTTCTTGTTTATATGTCCTATGCGACAATGCCACAGACATGACTTATCCAATACACCTTTGGATGAATCAACATTCAATATTAGATTTCTTTTGTTTACGCAACCATCTATTTCATATATACCAGCACAAGGAATAGCTTTAAAGTAAAACACATCATTTTTATAAACTAAAATAGAACCATTCTCATTATCAAAAACAAAGTTAAAACCATCCTTAAACAATGTGTAATACGAAATAATGTTGCGTGCCATAGAAGGCGAAAAACAAACATCTAATAAAAGTAAAGAACATCCATTCCCAAGCATGAACTCATAATCTCCTATATTGGTAACAGCAGTCGAGACTCTGTTTCCCATGATCAGATTAAGCTCTCCATGCTTCAACTTCCTACAATTCTTAAGTCCATGCATATCAGTGCAAATGTGAGTACCACACCCTGTATCTAGAACCCAAGAATTAGACATAGAAGTATGATGAAGTTCAATCATAAAAGTACCTGATGGTCCAGACTTTTGGACTTTCTGACTCTTCAGATCATCCAAGTACTTTGGGCAGCTTCTTTTCCAGTGACCCTTCTCTTCGCAGTAGAAGCATTCTGAATCCTTGGGAGCCAACTTAGAATTTTTCTTTCTCTTTAGGCTCCCATGGGTGTGACCCATCTTAGCCTTTCCTTTATTATTAGGAAGAGAATTATCATTCACTTTTGTGTTGACAGGATTATCAGGAGAAGTGGAGTTGTTGTTTGCTATCGACTTTGCCTCAGCAACTTTTAGCACTTCAACCAACTCAGATCTGGATATGCTTATCTTATTCTCTTCAAAGTCATTGAGTATTAAAGAATAAGATGGTGGAAGGTTGTAGAGGATAAATCCAATCACAAACTTGTCACCAGGGCTTGGTCCAAAATCTTCAACCTTGTCTATGTAGCCAAGCATTCTCGAAGCATAGCTACACACAGGTTCTCCTTCTCTAGGCATTCCACTAGCAAAGAGTTGCATGTTCAGAGATGCCTCATTTCTCTTTCTCATATGTTCTAGTCGTTCAACACTCAAAACCCTTTGAGGTGGGAACAAATCTAGGATATCTTGAGAAATTGAGACTGACGGACCTTGTGGTGGAGGAGGTGGGAATTCATTGTTATTGTTGGAATTGGAATTGGAACCCATCTATAAAAGAAACAATTTCTTTGTTAGTGCATTCATTAATTAATCCTTATAATAATTTTCCCAATCTTTATTCATAAGGCTAGGATACGCCCACTAGTTATTTGATGTGAAGAGGGATGCCGTATTTCACACCAAACAATTTCGTGTCGTAGGCAAACTATTGTCAATTTCAATCTTATGAAATCCCTAGTTCTTTGAGATTCATTCTCGTGGGAGAATGGCATGTTAATCTTGAATCAATGCTCATTCTAATCTATATGACAGGGATACCGTGGATCATATATTAGAAGGTGAAACAACCATGGAATACCCACGTGGACTTCTCGGCTCAAGTTCGCTTGAGTATCGCGAGAATCGTTTCACTCATAAAATAATCTCACAATTAACGTACCGGTTAACCACACGAGTTCCGTTAATCAGACTATGATACGAGCGCGTGTCATTCAATGGAGAGCACACAATGTTCACATTTAATTAAACGGGAAGGATTTGTTTAATTTTATGATTATACTTTTAATCTTAACATCATCCTATTATGCCCGTTCGGTAGCTCCATTCTAAGACAATGGAAGCGGCGGGCAGGTCAGCGCAAGCCGTGTTAAAAACGCAACCCCGTTTAGAGATCTATATCTCTTCCTTTTCATCCTTTAGATGTCTTAGACTATGGGTGAGCCTACTAATGACATAAGCGACGATATATTTAACTTTAGTTATAATATATATAAACTATTATATAATTATATCTATGTTAATTAAAACTTTTTAATTACATTTACTAAAGTTCTATATAGTATAATTAATTTTATAAACGCGCGAGGATGCGAGGTTTTAAATCCTATTATAACTATATCTTATATATAATATTTAATAAACTATTATTACATAATATATATATATATATATATATATATATATATATATATATATATATATATATATATATATATATATATATATATATATATATAAGGGAGGAATATCAAATCTTATTTGATATATAATGGAACTTTCGAAATTTATATATATATATATATATATATATATATATATATATATATATATATATATATATATATATATTCTAATTATACCTTTAATTAATATATATCATATATAATATCCTTTTAAATAATTATCTTAATTATAAACAATTGTAAGACAAGATAAATCAAAATTTAAAATTATTTCGAAAATCCATATCCTTATATAATTTTAAAATTTTCGGATATATATATAAAATATATATCCCTAAATTTAAACCCTTATAAAATTTTATTCTTTATTTGAAACTATTCAAATAATTATCTAGATTTTAATAAATCAACTATTTATGGCATATATATGTATTCCGAAAAATACATATATCCATAAATATGATTTTATCTTTTATTTAAATATTAAATAATATTTTATATAATCTTTTATATATTTTCGGAAAAATATATAAAGATATTTTCAAATCTTTTAAATAAGGCTAGATACTTAACAAAATCTTTTGATTCAAATTTCTTGATAATTCCAACTTTTGAAATTATCATAATTAATTAATTTAAATAAAAAAAACGTTTTTAATTATTAAATTAATAATTCCGAATTTTCGGAAAATATAAAAATCATATTTTAATTTTCGGTAATTATCAAAACAATTTTATAAAATACCGAAAAATATAAAAACCTATTTTTAATGTATTTTCAATTTTCGGAAAAACCCAAAAACAATTTTTGGAAATTCCGAAAATCATAAAACAATTTTTTATGGATTTCGAATTTAACGTCTAGCACTATTAGACTTGTAAACCAATGGCTCTCTGATACCACTGTTGGGTTTTCTATGCATCTAGCCACACTTTGCTTAAGGCGGAAATCAAAAGCAACTTGGTAGAACATTGACCCGATTAAAACTTTTGGACCGTTAGGTTTACAACTCTAAAGCAACTAGATATTTAATGTAATTAAATAGATCAATTCGAATAACTTACTTGTTCTTCGCGAATTGGAGAACTAGATAAACATTGTGATCTAGTACGAGCCAGATCAAACGCTGCACTAGGATTCAAGCGAGAATCCCTCTATCGTATCACACCCAAGGTTGGTCACGAACGAGACGATGTACCACGAGGTAGTACAAAGCACCCTTGAGAAACAAGCACCCAAAATCGAAAACCCTTTCGATTTCCGGCGACGGCGGCGGCGGAGCAACGGCGGTCCGACGGCGGAGGTGGGGCGGCGGTTCGGTCGACGGTGGTGGTGTTCGGCCGAGCTTGGGAGAGAGGCAAGGGTAATTGATTAAGTGTATTAGGTTAAACCCCTTAACCCTAATATATATACTTGCCAAATCTCAATTATGGTAACACCATAATTGGTCCAAGCCCATCTTTAATTAAACCATTTAATTAAGCCCACAAGTATTTATTAAACCATTAATAAACACTTGGCCCGATACCTATAACTAGTCAATTACTCATTAACTAGTTAAGCCCGTCTAGCCCGTTAGTCAATTTAATTAAACTATTAATTAAACACTACGTTATTTCTCATGTTCGTTGACACCTTGAGGGCAACCCGAATAGGACTCTAAAATACCCGAACCGAAATACCGGTTTATTTGATGTGTTGGACACTCTTTCCAACAACTACAGCATCCAAACGTTTCCAAAGAGCTGTGTCAGTGGACTTAGTTTGGGTATAGGCAGCCAATGCCGCCGCCTCCGTAGGTGGAACCAGATGATCGTATAGATCATGAACCCTAGCAAGATTGGTAAACAAAGTAGCCCAAGAATGATACATCGATTGCTCATTGTCTAATGTTACCGGCACAAGAGATTTAACATTAGTGATTGTGAGGGCGGAATGAAATTTAGATGAGTCTGCCATGGAAAAGTGAAAAAAGAAAAGAAAAGAAAGAAAGGTGAGTTGTTTATTGTTGGAGGAAGGAGAGAACAACACGATTGTGTGCTGTGGTGGGACAGAAAAGGGAGAGAGAAAAAAAAAAATTCAAAGATGAATTTTAAGTATGCTCTGATACCATGAAGGAAATCAATTGTGTGTCTTTCCATTAAACTACTGACCATATATATAATATTTACAAGAGTGATTCTAGGCTATGACTATGCTAATGTTCATAGATAATTAGCTACAAATATGGTAACGTACTAATTTACAATTAAAGCATTGATTCACTATAATATTAATCTAACAATTGGGTTAGTGGTTGTAGGTCCAGTGAAGTGCAGTTTGAGCCAAAGATTTCTACAACCAACCCATATGGCTTATAAACGGGTTGAAAGTCACCATGCATAAACCTTTTAAATCACTTTAATTAAAAATTAGGTTATCACTGAAATAATATAATTTTTGTAATATAATTGACACACCAACTGTTTATGAACTAATTTAGAATTTATCTGAGCATATTCGGTTCAGCCCGTACCTCGAATTTCACATTTTGACTAGGATAGTTGATGTAAATTTTTACTAAAATTTTAAGCATTTAATTTTTGATAAGTTGCCGATAATAGATATTAAACAAGCTTATAGTCTTACCAGCTAATCGGTTAACAGATTAAATGACTCGTAAGATTAATGAGAGTCCTTAGTTGTTATGATACGAATCTTTTAAAGAAGATCACGTGAGGTGCACGTGATTATGCTAATTGAATTTAGTTAGTCGTTGTGTGGCATTCGTAGTATAAATTGTAAAGAGACGTGAGAGATTAGCTAGCTTTTGTATTGTGTAAACAGTTTCTCTCTCGAATTCCCTTTCATTTGTGTAATCGTTTGTACATCTTGAACATCGATTAATGAATTTGCATTCAGATTGCTTTCTTAATTGAGCAATCTCTGTGTTTGTTTGGATTGATTCTCGTTTCTTAGTTGAAATCTGAATTGATCGTACCATGTTAGCATTGCTCTTAAAATATATGATATTCTGAGAAAGTGGTCCATCTGAACGCAGATGCTTAAGTTCAACAATGAGTAGCTTTAGTAGCTGGCCTAGTTAGCAATTTAGTGCTATGTCGTGGCTTTTGGTTCTTAATTAAATTGATTTAATTAAAGGTTATTGAAGTCAAGGACTTAATTGTAAAATGTAAAGCAATACAAGATTTTACACTCCACTTTGGATTCAATCATAAAAAAAAATTGCCCACTCCACTTTGGATTATTCTAACCCAATCAAGTAAGAAATCTCAAGATTATGTTATGCCCGATCGAAATGGCCAATATATAATGTTCTAGTATTTCTATATATAAAAATTTATATCTAATTGGAAATCCACCATCACTTGAACTATCTCACTTCACTCTATAAATTAATGTTTCTCATCTAGGGTGAGTGTTTAACCAATAAAACTTAATCAAATCAAACCAATACCGATTATGCTTTTTGATTTCAGAAAGTTAATAAATTAATAAGAGGTCTGGGTAAAGACCCTCAAAAAGGAGATTTAAGAAGTAAGAGACCCTTTACCTTTTAAAACTCATTTCTAAAAAATCATTAAGTCAATAAATACTTTTTAAAAATCATATCCAAATATGCCTAGGAAGGAAGTTGTTCAACACCAGATTTTCCAGCTCTAAACGCAAACTGGGTTGCTGCCGCCTGGCCCACCTTGGCCGAGAAGAATGTAGGCCCATTGGGTGCAGCAGAGTGGGCCCATTGGCGTGAGCATGAGTAAAAGAGTGGGTCGGCTGCTGTTGGGCTGCCAAGGGGCTGTCCGATTGTACATCAAAAGAAACAACAGTGGGTGAATTTGAAACCCCACCGAAATACTTTTTCGTAATAGAGAAACATTCAAGGATTTCTTATTATTTTTACGGAGTCCCAAAAAGTAAATCTTAATCATTGATTAATAAGATCTAATGGTCAAGATTTGTCACATATTTTATACATAAAGGGGTATTTTGGTCATTTGAAACTTAAAATAAAAATTCGATTTTATTTTAAATTTTTTAATTTTTTTTATTATTTTTTTATTAAAAAATAATATTTATTTGATAATTGCTTGTAGTACTTAATCACATGTGATTTTAGTGTAAAATCACATGTAATTGTATATTTAATCTCATTTGATATTTTAATTCAATCACATTTGATTCAGTACACAATTACATGTGATTCAGTACGCAATTACATGTGATTCCGTATACAATCATATTAAGTGTTATTAACGAAAAAATAATATATTTTTTTAAAAATAATAAAAAAGTTAAAAATTAAAAAAATTCTAAAATAAAAAATGAAAATAAAAATAAAATAAAAATAAAATAAAAAAATATTTTATTTTTTTAAAATGGCCAAAATACCCCTCTATGTATAAATTATATGAATAATCTTAACCATTAGATCTTATCAATAAATGATTGAGATTTTCCTCAGATGTCAGGACTTCGTAAAAATGATGAACCTCCTTGAATGTTTTCTCGAAAAATATAACCTCGGATTTATTTTTTTCTTAAGTTATGTAGTCCAATCGACAATACATATGTTTTTCCCAAAATGTATCATACCGTTATTATTATTATTATCATACTCCTTTCGTCCCATAAAAAAGTTCTCATATCTCTTGGGCACAAGTTTTTAAGAGATAATTAATGGTGAACTCATTTGTAATACTTTTTATTAAAATATAAGGTTACATTAGAGAGAGAACTTGTTTTATTAGTAAATCATTGGTAATAGTATTATTTTATTAAGTGGATCCCTCAAATTTTAGAAATAAGAACTTTTTTATGGGGTAAAATTTTAAGGAGAATTGAGAATTTTTTTATAAGATAGAGGGAGTACTACAAAAGTAATTTCTTTTGTAGAAATTTAACATAATCACAAATTAATTGATACAAAACCAGTGAATTACAGTCAAACAAAAGAATATAAATCCTTTAATAAAATCCTTAAAAGAGTAAACAAAGCAAGTAGTTAGGTATAGTCATGCAAGTTTTAGACCATTCTTGAGCTTCCGGATTGTGGCTACATTCGTTCTAAAAGACTTAGCAAGAACCACATCTTCGATATTACCTCCAAACAAAGTTGCCGGAACCGAAACCGTAGTAGCACTTGCACTACCAAATGCAGCAACCGCAACTGCCGGTTCCTTCATATCAGGATTATACTGATAATGAACAAGCCCCTTTGGGAAAATAAACATATCTCCGGTTTCTAGAGTTTGAGTGTAAAGTTTATTCATTGTGTCCACAAAACCAACCTCAAAGCGGCCCGCCAACACAAAAAATAGGCCCGTTGCGTGGGGTCGGGTATGGGGTGAACTCACTCCACCCGGGCCTAGCCGTAACAAAGAAAGTGAAACACTTTGACCGTTTAAAGCTGGGAACTCGGTCATGCTGGCGGCCATTGATTTAGGGTTGGTTAGATTCGGCCCGTCAAAAAAGCCACGGATTTTGGTGTAAGTGAAAAAATTCCCGTCTACAACGGTCACATTAGGTGGAACAATGTAGTCAAATAGAATATCGGGATCGCTAGCTTGAATGGGCTTTGTGAAGGCCATGGTGACACAAATAAGAAACAAGACTCGTTTTACCAAGATCAAAGTCATGATTTAAGATTTGGTATTTCGAGTCTTGTTATAACTTTGAATTGTTTTTGGATTAATTTGGTGGAGTATTTAAATAAAGGGGGGAAGTTGACTGGTTCTTGTTTTAAACCTTTTTAATTGTTTGATTATAACAACTCCAAAAAGCACCAAAGTTATCGAACAATAAAGAGTCATTAACAAGAACCGGATACGGACACGGGATCTAACGACCAGTCTGGGTGCTAATTAGATGTTATATTTTGGACCTACTAATATTGTTCTATTGAAAAGTGTTCTTTAATGATTAATTATTTAAATTTAAAATTGCTATAAATATGAAAAAAAAAAATAATTTGTAGACAATGAATGCTTATGTACGAAATGAATATTGGAATAAGAGTTATAATGCCATATATTATTTCGAAGATGTGTTCGAACACTGGTACACACAAAATAAAACTATTGCAACACAAAAAAACCGTCGCAAATTGCGTGTATTATGTGACCAATTTTTTAAAATAACAAGTAAACAAAATTCGCAAATCCAAACGCAAATTTCCATATTTTGCAAGCATTTTAAAACGGCTAAGTTTTGTATTTTTCTTTTAATCTTTTATTATTATTATTATTATTATTATTATTATTATTATTATTATTATTATTATTATTATTATTATTATTATTATTATTATTATGATGATGTTGTGATTACCAAAACTATATGGCTAGCTGCAGTAACGTTAATAAAGACAGCGGAGGATATGGAACAACTAAGATGGAGTAGTACTTAGTAGTATTGGTGTTTGATGTTGTACATAAAATTATAAGTTAAAGTCCCATATGAACAAATATATTGAATAAGATTTATGATACGTTAAAAAAATAAAAATAATTAAACCCCTAACCATTTGTTTGGATATTATAGATTGGTAAATCAGCAACTCATAAAAATTACTGGATATTAGTCATCTTGCAAGATTGCAAAGTTTATACCTCAATACAAATTAAAAAATAAATTAATGAAACATGTCAACAAAATGATAACAAAACTTCACACCATCAGATAACAATGACACATATGAAAAGAAATCTTAAAGAAACCCGGTTCAAAATTTTAATCAATTAAATAAAGAAGTCAAACTTGGTTTGTTGACTGCTGGACATGAATTCCTTATCTGCCCTTGTGCTCCGGTGAGAACTTGGATTGCACCCAACTTAACCATGGCTTGACCAAACTTGGTATTGAAATCAGACGAACGAGCAATGGCTGCAACCGTTGACTTGGTCAAACCGTCAGAAGCCAAATCTTGATCAAATTTAAGAACTCCCCTGTTCATCATAATCTGACTGTAGAAAGACTTGTCCACAACTGAAGAGCTAAAAGGGTTTTGATCCAAGTTTGCAGTGCGATCAACGGTTGCATTTTGGACACATGTACGCCTAAGAGAGGATAACAAAGCTAAATCCATGGTTGGGTCGGGTTTCCCGGTGTTCTTGAAGTTGTAAAGACGGTCTTTAAATAATGCACAATGAGCAACTCCGATACTGTGACCACCTATATAAAACACGTACACATGTTACGTTTATATTAATCATGTAAGACCTTTATTAATTATCAATTAAAAATGTATGTATCACGAGATATTTGAAATGATATAGCTCATGTAAAATTACTTTTATATAATTCGAAGATAAATAATCAATAAATTACGTTAATTAATCAAAATATAACAAGTTTTTAATAATTGTAGATAGTTATATATCAATGAAGATTGTGATTTTTATTATAAGAATTGACAAGGCGAATTTTACCAAGAAGATAGATCATGTCGGCGGCGGTGAGTCCTTTGAGAGCAAAACCTCGAATTGCACTCGAGACGGATGAAGAAGGAGCGGGAAGAGATCTAGTATTTTGTGCAAGAGACACAAGTCCATCTCTTCTCCCGGTTTGGACACCATACCAACCTCCACCACTCTGTCGAAAATGAAATTTTTTAAAAGTTAAAATACCAACAACAAAAGAAGTTAACTGAAGTTCTGATGTGATCTGGTGCATTTAATTAAACTCTTACCAATGCAACAACGTCTCTCGTAGCCATAACGATTATATCTGCACAAGAAACAATTCCTGGGCAAACCTTCTCGACCGCAGCTTTTGCAGCATCAATCACCTCGTAGCCCCTAACACTTAAATTTGGTGGCGCGGTTTTCTCAGAGTTGCTTCCGTCTAGTAGAATTGACGCATCACACCCCTTTTAATTCATTCAAATTAAGGTGGAACAATTCAGTTAGCCATTAGGGTTAATTTTGTAAAACATACAAAGGGTATATAATTCCATGCATGAAAATTAATGGAATAAACTTACATTAACGAAACAATCATGGAATTGCATACGAATGAGAGCAGGGGCAATTGTTCTGTCGGCAAGGAACTTGGAGTAGACTGTTTTTTGCACAATGGCTTCAACTACTGAAGCTCCACACTTGCCATTGTAGAATCCGTACTTAAGACCGCCACCAAAGCAGTGTCCAAAGCCAAAGTTCAAGAAGATGAATCCAACTGCTAATGCAACTGCTTTACTGTTAATTGCCATGGGTATATTGTGATGCAAATTCTAAATTGAATTGGAGTGAAGATGAAGGAATTATTGTTTGGAATTTATAAGGATGAGGGTGGAATAGTATTGCTTGGATGGCTTTCACGTTGTGATTCTTGCATATTGGGCAGGAGAAACGTGTAGACATGATTGGTTTATAACTCTCATATATATATAAAAAAAGATTCCACTATAATCTTTATAGAATATTATATTTGGGAAAAAGAAGTCCAGTATTACTTCTTTTTTATTTTATTGGAGTATTATATTTAATTGAGATTTATTGGATGCTAGTTGCTTTTTTCTAAGGTTAATTAACTTGAATCGGCATGGATTGATATTTCGAACAAAGAAAATAAAAGTCCGGACTTTCATGAAAAGAGTTAGGGCTGTTTGGTACGAACAAAATGTTTAAGCGCTGGAAGATTCAACGATCTAAACGATTAAGAGGCTACATATAAAATTTGTTTTGAATGTGAGAAACTTTTTGATAAATATTCTGATTGCTTAATTATTCAACATATGTCCTAAGGTAGAATGATTCAGCATTTTTTTGTTGTCTCATTCACCATAATTTTCATTTAGGGGGGCTAATAAACGCACTAAATGTTATGATTCAGCATTCAGCACTGAATGATTTTATTAAGCTGCAAATAAACACCAACTTAGTTTAGATCAGTAATTGTGATAGTTTGCAAACTCCCAGTCTTTTAAATGTAATAATCATATCATTCTTCTTTCAAAAACTTAATCTTGTTCGATTTGTATTTTAAGGAGGTCTCTCTTCACTCTGTTTTTTGTTTTTAATCTACTAATTGGATCAGTTAATTCTGTTAGCTAATCGATCTTCTACATATATAGGGAGTATTTTAATATGCGTTTATTTGGCACACCGAAACTTCATATTAGATTGCTAGAAAGGCAAATTACTGTATGAATATGATTATTAGTATTTTTTTAAACATTGAAAACTCAGTAAGTTCAATCAAGGCAAATTACTATATGTATCTTGAGAAGTGTTAGCCAAAAACCACCTTCTCTTGAATGGTGGGAAAAATTGCTTTAAGAATAGGGACTACTCCCCTTGAAGCAATAAGGTGGCTTTTCGATCCTTGTTTTCGGTTTAATTTAGCCATTTTATTTTGTTTACTTAATTAGTTATTTTTCGGAATTTTTTTCCCCTTTATTTACAAAGATAGGCAGATAGCACGATTAAAGATAGCTTAAATTTTACTACACAAACAATAAGTAATCGACAGTGATAATATATTCCAAAAAGTTCGTTACAATCAAACACTTGCAAAGTTGTAGTATTGTACTACACACCTCGATCAACAGGAATCAAAAAATAAATTATTAAAGATTTAAAAATATGTCAACACAAAAAACGTAAATAAAACAATCTCAAATGATGTGTGATGTAGCAAAGCTTCCCTGCTACAAGAAATTCAAAACCCATTTAAAATTTTCAATCAGTTAAATAATTAATGAAGTCAAAGTAGGTTCATTAGTTGTTTTAGGCGTATTTGTTGTATTAGGCGAATTAGTTGTTTTAGGTGCATTAGTTGTTTGCCGATTGAGTATTGCTCGGCATGATTTCCTTATTTCCCCTTGTGTTCCAGTAAGAACTTGAATAGCACCCATCTTAACCATGGCTTTACCAAACTTGGTCTTGAAATCGGTCTCAGAAGAAGCAGCAATGGCAGCAACCGTTGACTTAGTCAAACCATCGAAGGCCAATTGTTGGTCAATTTGAAGAACTCCCCTACGCGACATAATTTGACTATAGAAAGATTTGTCCACAACTGCAGAGCTAAAACGGTTTTGATCCAAGTTTGCGGTGCGGTCAACCGTTGCATTTTGAACACATGTACGTTTAAGGGACGCTAACGTCACCGGATCCATGGTTGGGTCGGGTTTCCCGGTGTTCTTGAAGTTGTAAAGACGATCTTGGAATAAAGAACAATGAGCAATTCCAATTGTGTGACCACCTTTACAAAATTAACACGTTAATATGTATAAGTACTTATGCTATATATTAATATGGGAATGAGAATTAATTTGCACACCACATCTTTTAATGGTTATATCACACTGTACAATTATTCTTATATATTGTACAAAAATATAATGTAATTATTATGGTACATAGATTATAAAATGTGGTGTAAAAATCACTACCTTACTAATATAGATGGAAATTTGTGATTATTTCTATATTAAAAAACTTAATGATCGAATTACCAAGAAGATAGATCATGTCGTTGTCGGTGAGTTTTTTGGCATTAAAAGCACGAATGGCATTCTTCACCGATGTTGAAGGAGACGGGAGGCTTGCGGTATTTTGTGCAAGAGATGTAAGTCCATCTCTTCTTCCCGTTTGCACGCTGTATTTACTCCCACCACTCTATACATAAAAACGATATTCAAAATTTATAATACTGACATAATGTTAAGTGTGTAGTTCTGATAGGATCTGGTGCATTTAATTAAACTCTTACCAATGCAACAACATCTCTTGTAGCCATAATGATTATATCGGCACAAGAAACAATCCCAGGGCAAACCTTCTCAACTGCAGCTTTTGCAGCATCGATCACTTCATAGCCCCTAACACTTAAATTCGGTGGTGCGGTTTTCTCAGAGTTGGTCCCGTCTAGTAAAATTGACGCGTCACACCCCTTTAAATTTTAATTCATGCAAAGTTAGAATAGTTGGGTTATTTTTTGAAATTGTCACTACAACAAATTAATAAGAAATTTTGTGGGATTATATATAAACTTACAGTGACAAAGCAATCATGGAATTGCATGCGAATTAGGGCAGGTGTGATTGTTCGGTCAGCAAGGAACTTGGCGAGGACTGTTCTTCTTACAATGTCTTCAACATCTGAAGTTTTACATTTGCCTTTGTAGAAGCCGTACTGTAGAGCACCATGGCATTGACCACTGAGGTTCAACAAGATGAAAGCAATTGCGGCTACAAATGCAACTGCTTTATTGTTTGCCATGCCGATTTTGTTGTATGAAATTATTTGTTGAATTGGAATGAAGAGAATGAAATTATTGTTTGCTATTTATAAGGATAGAAAGGAATATTATTGCTTGAATTGCTTTCACGTTGTGTTAGACGTGTGTGCATCATAGATTTTTTCTTTATCTTTTTTAATTGGTTTCTCAATGATTTTGTTTTATACTATATGTTATTAAATGGAGTACTTATTAAAATGGTGAGATCAATGACATCGGATAGGCTGGGCTTGAATTATTGAAAACGGTTGGGTAAGTGAAACTATCCACATACCTTAATGGATTTAATGATGATAACCAAATAAATGTTAGAAGACACTCATAATATGTACTTAGATTGACTCGCCGATGACTATGATGCAAGATGATTGTCCAAACGGTGATGAGACACTAATGATATGACCCGACAAAGTGATTAGACAATTTGAATACATAAAGTTTGAGTATCATATTTTCTTGTGTGGAATCACTGTATGATTAATAGTTCAAATTTTGAATTATAGGTTTAGTGTGTGCTCTAAATCTTGAAGACATCCAAAAGCCTAAAGTATAGATGCTTAAGATGAAGATGTTAATGAGTGATACAAGTTATACCAAGACACTGAAAGTGAAGTGTCTGAGATGAAATCATATGCATATCTTTAAAGATCATAGTGATACACTGAAGATAAAACAACATAACAAAATTCTGTTGGAGCATGGAAAACATATGCAATCTTAAAAACTATATAATTCTTACTTCTGTAATTGTCTTGCAGCAAAATATCGACGATCCAAGCCTATCAATAAAAGACTCATTGCAAACGTAATTTGTATTTGAGAGATAGATTTCAGAGTGTATATTGAGCTCACTTTTTATATCAATTTTACTTGTGTGATTTTAGTGTTTGTTTTTAGTATTTGATCGTTTGTTGATCAATACATGTCTTAAGTATTCAAGTCTAATTTTTCTCTCAACAAGTGTATAGACGAGGATTCATGTTATTAGTTTATCACTACAATTGTAATTCTTTTTTTATTAATTTAATGAAGACGAGTTAAATGGTCATATTAGGAGAGAGAATTAGTGGATTACACATGTCTTCCTATCAAATGGTTAGGACTATGAGTAGGACTAAATATCATTTCTCAATCCATGTTTTCAACGAAAATTTTCAATTAAAAGAGCACCCTAATGAGTTAAACTTGGCAACTTATAGCCTTATCTTGGCATAAGTTAAACACCCGTCAATTTGTTTATCAATCCGGTTAATTTTTGGTCATTTGTTACACAACGGTCAATTTGGTCCATTAACTCATTAAGTAGGACACATGCCCTCCGGGTATTTCAATTAGTAACCACTGTAAAAGACCATCAATAAATTTTACTTTTAAACTAATTACCACATCAACAATTACACAACTTTTTAGTGGTGGCCCACATAAACCGTGCTTTACGGTAGTTAATGACATAAATGCCCTCATGTGGAGGGCACGTCTCACACTTCAGGACCTTTTAACGAAGTGTCTAACAAAGTGCCAACCTTAAAACATACAACTTTCGTTAAAAAAAGGACAAAACTTGCGATTCCAATTTACTTAAAAGGATTATTTATGCAATTAACTCGAAAGTATTTTACCAAACTAAACATTGTTAGTTCATGTATATTGTGGATTTTGATTGATTTTAAATGATAGTTATCCTCGGAGCTATCCTCGGGTTATTTAGCTGTAAAATATATCTTATTAAATAAATTCACAATTACGATTTTCATATTTTAAATTAATCGCGATAACAAAAAATTCAACTGGGGTAAAGTTGAACCAAAGCTATCTTAGATAGCAAAGTACAATTCATTAGATAGATGAATTTGAATCTAAAAAACTCATGAACAAAAATAGCTTACAACACGTGAAGCTTTTCATCAGCCAAATAAAGCAGTCAAAGCTCCCGGATTAACCGCTCGGCATGATTTCCTAATCTCCCCTTGTGTCCCCGTAAGAACTTGGGTTGCACCCAACTTAACCATGGCTTGACCAAACTTGGTGGTGAAATCATTCGAACCAGCAATGGCTGCAACCGTTGACTTGCTCAAACTGTCCGATGCCAAATCTTGGTCAATTTGAAGAACTCCCCTATACTTGATGATTTGAGTGTAGTAAGATGTGTCAATGGTTGATGAGCTGGAACTGTTTTGATCCAAGTATGCAGTGCCATCAATTGTTGCATTTTGTGGGCATGTACTTCTAAGCGATGCTAACAATGCCGGATCCATGGTGGGGTCGGCGGTGTTATTAAAATTGTAAAGACGGGATTGAAATAATGAACAATGAGTTTTCCCAATAGTGTGACCACCTACACGAAACAAATATATATGCAATAATCATGAAATTGGTCAAAAATGTGACATTTGGGTTAATTACCAAGAAGATAGACCATATCGGTAGCTGTTAGTCCTCGGCTAGCAAACATCTGAACCGCACTCGACACTGATGTAGAAGGAGACGGTAGGGCTTCAGCATTTTGTGCCAGAGACACGGATCCATCTCTTCTTCCCGTTTGGACAGCATAACTACTTCCGCCACTCTAACATAATTTTCCATATAATTTTATTTAAATTTATAACAAAATAAAGTTCTGATAGAATTAGTACTTTTGCTTACCAAAGCAATAACATCTCTTGTAGCCATAATGATTATATCGGCACAAGAAACAATGCCAGGGCAAACCTTCTCAACCGCAGCTTTTGCAGCATCGATCGCCTCGTAGCCCCTAAGGCTTAAATTTGGTGTTGCGGTTTTCTCAGTGTTGGTTCCGTCTAGTAAAATTGAAGCGTCACATCCCTTTAAATTCATAAAACGTTACAAAATAATATTTTTTGCCGTTAAAAAAAACATATTTAAAAGTTTGAAAATCTCAACTTACATAATTTTTTTAGCCATGTAAATAAGGTGTACGCAAAATTGCAAATCGATTATATAACTTACGGTGATGAAGCAATCATGAAACTGCATACGGACGATAGCAGGTGCGATTGTTTTGTCGGAAGAGAAGCTAGCGACGACAGATTTTCTGACGATATCTTCAACGTCAGAATTGTTTTGACACTTGCCGTTATAGAACCCATTCATGAGATCGCCATAACAGTGGCCGGTAAGGTTCAAGAAGATGAATGCAATTGCTGCTACGAAAGCAACTGCTTGACTGTTAGCCATTGATAATTTTAAATGCGAATTCTTTAATTGAATTAGAACGAGGAAGAAATATGATTGTTTATAAGGATAGAAAAAGATATACTGATAGCGATTACTACGTGTTGCTTGTTGTTTGGAAGACGGCTTTCTTGCGGATGTCATTGAAATTTGAATTAATTCACCAGAATTCCGTAGGTCTCGTAATTTTAAATAATATACTTGGTAAGATAATTTCAAAAACCAATTTTTAAATAATATCCTTTCTTTTTCCAGCAGTTTATTTCGTCATTCTAGTTGTTTTTTAGATTTTACATCTAAGCTAAATTTTTTGAGATGAAAATTAAAACACGTGGAAAGTGCTAAAATATATAAAGATATTATATTAGTGAATTAATTAGCATATTTAGATCACTAATTTAATTTATATTGTTTTTATAATTAGATATAGTATATCAATAGATAAAAAGAAGAGAAAACATTAGTTTAACGAAATAGCCCGACCCATTCTAAAAAATACATGTTTTAGCCTTGTGATTTAATTCAAACCCGGTGTGTGGTACTTAAATAAGTTTTTAAAGGTGATCAAAATTTTAGAGTACAAGTAAGGTTCTTCAGTGGAGTTTTCTTTAAGATCAATCCGTAAAACAAATCAAACCAATTTTATTTTGAAGAAAAATCTAACCATAAAGCAAATCAATCAAAATTAAATTCGTGTTTTAGTTATCTTGGTAATAAAAGTTCTAAAATTTAGAAATATGGAAAATACATTACAATTTTTTATAGTGTTATATTCCGTATATATAAAATTTGATAATCTATATTCATATTCAGTTTTATCATAAATTTCAAATAATATTTTAAATTGTTTATATATAGATTAGTTTGACTAATATGTCAGTAGTTAAAATATATGAGTAATTAAATAAATGGTAAACATAATATTATTAGATTTAGAAAAATAAAGGAAATTAGCCAAAAAGAAAAGTAAATTTTAATAGAAATAGAGCAAACAAAAAAGTTAAAATGTGAAAAAGAAAATAGGAAAGAAATTTAAAAAATTTTGCATTTGGAAGAAACTCGAAGTCAAGGTCATATGTTTTAAGATAGTATGAACTAACAAGTATGCTAAGATACGACTTGTATTTATTATTATTCTTATATTTTATATATTTAGATGAGTAAAAGCCAAAAACTAAATTAACATACAAAAATAAAAAATTTATATTAAATCAGAAAAAAATATTTTTTTAAAGTGAAAGACAGGTGAACATTGAATTTGTTCTTATTGTTAAATCTACTTATTATCTACTCAATTTCTTTTTGGAGTACGTAGTTCTAATTTTCCATGCCAAAATACCTGTTTTCTCTCTACAATAAATATAACAATAAAAAAAATTACACTTCCAGCATCTTAACTATTTTAAAATACTCAAAAAAATTTCTAAATTTGTTATGATAGGTGCAGCTAGCAGCATATAAATATTCCCCTTAAACAAAATTGCATAAAAAAAAGTAAGCAGATTACGTTCTTTTTTTAACGACAGTAGATTTTATAAATAAAAAGACGGTCTACTAGCAAGATATGATAGACGTTTGTGGTTACAAAGTAAACTTAACACATGTGGGATTACATATGCAATCAAACCAACTAATGACATTTTTATTTTTCCTATCCCTGTTAGAAATTCAAATAATTAAATGAACGGATCTTCCCAATGGGCTTCAATCTTTACTTAATTACTTTTTCCGATTAAAGGAGATAAAGAATGGTTGCATCAAATCACAAACTCAGATTGGATTGTTCTAATAAAGGAATCTGCCATAGAGAAAAGACGTGAGTTGGTGGGGTGATCAAATGATCCAAACAATTCCCAACTGATTCGCCAGTTTCCTTTCTGGTTTATTGCTTTTCGGTCCAGTGGGTTATTTTTGCTCAAGATTCCTTTTCTTTTGTTAAATGGGTTTTTTGATTTGTATTTGTGTTAGTGGCTGTCTCCAACATTTCGCTGGGCCCAGTTTATTTCTAGATCTCGTTAGGTAGGGTAGATGTGGGTACGTATTTTTTGTTATCTAGGTATCTTTGGTAAGTACTTTTTGTGGGGTGGCAATATGTAATCTGACATAAAATCTGATTTGAAATGGATATGAAAATAAACATGTTAGGTGTTCGAGTAACGATTGTCAAACACGAAGATTAGGCGACATCAACCTTGGATCTCCTGTGATGATCACAGTGCAGACCTAACAAGTTCTTGGCGAACCTAGGGTGATCGAGGTTGAGTGCGAAGGTGAAAGTGAGTGTAAGTTAACTCTGTGTTTGAGGCTTCTTTTCTCTGTACCAGTGTGTCTACGACAATGAGTTAGACCATGTATTTATATAGCCATTCTCAGGTATATGGAACGTTGGCCCATTATGACTGCAATAAAGCAGTCATGAAGCGCCATTATGATGGCGTCAATGATCGTGTGTAACGCCTTACTATTATGACTGCAATAAAGCAATCACGACGTCAGCCACGACTCCAATGACAGGCGCTGACACTTCTGACAGGCGCTGACAATTCTGACAGGCGCTGACAATTCTGACAGGCGCTGATAACTCCGACAGGCGCTGACAATTCTGACAGGCTGACAACTCTGATAGGCGCTGACAATTCTGACAGGCGCTGACAATTCTGACAGGCACTGACAACTCTGACAGACGCTGACAACTCTGACATGCGCTGACAATTCTGACAGGCGTTGATAACTTGACAGACGGTCATGTCTTGACAGACGGTCATGACCGGCGGAATTGTGACGTGGGCCATGGTCTAAGTGGGCTCGTGAGCCCATCCTCCTTTAGGTTTTGGGGATTAATCCCTACTAACCTCATCATGCCCCCGAGTTAAGATTTGCCAAAACAACGGTTTGCAAGTCGTAACTATTATCACTTGTAAGTCTTCTTCCCGTTTTCCTTTTTTTTTTTTGTTCGATCGAGCGAACCGGCTGCCCAAGGCAGACCGGCGGTGCAGGCTGTAACGTCAATCGTCATCGTAAGCAATATCTTCGGCAAATCGGATCGGCCGCAAGTCAGACCAGCAGCGCGGCTGACTGGAGTCGAGATCTGCGTTTATACCGGCAGTTAGATGGGACCGGCTGTCAATTCGATCGAGTGAACCGGCTGCCTCAGGCAGACCGGCTGTGCAGGTTGTAGCTCGACATCTTTTATACCGGCGGTTAGGTGAGACCGGCTGTCGGGCCAGTCGATAATCCAGTAGACCGGCGGTAGGGGAGATCGGCTGTCAATTATTCGGGCCAGGATAATGTTTTAGACCGGCGGTCGAATAAGATGATCATTTCGGCGCTTATGTGAGTCCGGCGTTCGATAAGGGGACCGGCGGCAGCAGCTTTAGGGTTTAGACCGTTGTGGTTTTAGGGTGCCCGGTTGACCGGCGGTTTTAGGGTTTAGGCCGACCGGGGGTATAGGGGTTTTACGGGCCGGCGGTTTAAGGGTTTAGCGGGGGTATAGGGTTTTACGGACCGGCGGTTTAGGGGTTTAGCGGACCGGCTGTTTTTTGGTTTGGTTGAACCCTTATACGCTTTTCGACAATCGCAAGCCAAAGTGAGCCGGCGGTCTAGTCGGACCCTTATACGTTTTTACGCTTTAAATCGTTAACTTCTTCCTAACTGTAATTGTATGTTTTGCTGCAGGTTTAACTGGGTTGCTCGCCAACTTACAGGTACGTATTTGCGTTTCCATTGCTTTGCTTTGAAAAATAATGTTTTATTGGATGATCAAGCCAATAACACATTTTTGTTTTTATCTTTTTATTATGGATGTTGTGTCCATGACACCGTCTTGGGTGTGCATGACAGTGTGTATATTTGGTTGTTCGTATGACACTTTCTTGAGAGCCCATGATGCCTTTGTATGCCAATGACCTGGGTAGATTTGGGTATCTCTGATGTATGCTTCATATTGTTCCTGTGACACTGTGCCAATGGCACTTTTGTTGGTTAACCTTTACTTTGTTTACTCGCGAGGATTGTCGCTTCCCAGTGAGAAGTGCTTATCTTTTATCAAGTAGATTAAAAGACGAGTATGATTGTATGTTATTTGGCCAGACAAGGTTGTCTTTCTTGGCTTCATACATGTTGTATTGAACTATGTTCTTAGTTGTGTACATGCACATGCGTGTTCAAGTTGTAACATTGTACGTAATGAAAGTGCATGTTTGGCTTTAGACTGAGATGTCTATTGTGGCCTTATGCTTTTTGTATTGAATCCTTACTTCAAAATATATTTGTTTATTCAAAAACCATAGAAAAATGATATTGTGAGATAATATTGGGATACAAGATCAGACCAAATGCTATTATCGCCAGTTTCATGCATGACCATGACATTCCATGTGCTTGGAAACATGTATTGAAAACATAAAGAAAAAAATGACAGTAAAGACTACCGCACCTAATAGGTCAGTTAATATTGGCTTCCTCATGTATCATGAAGATATGGCCATCAGGTGGTCCGGGCTGTTCTGTGTCTTCCCCCTTCTTTTGCCAGGCATAACTCTTCTTAAGTGGAGGTTTATTTGCTTGCTGCTTAGCACCAGGGACAAGGTGTTCTAGTTTGCCTTCTTCCAAAGCCCGCCTTGTAACACCGCAAAATTTAGGAAGCGTTTTTTTTTTAAAATGCCCGAAGGCGATTAGGTTATCCTCTAGGTTAGTTTAGCGGAAGCATAAAGTTAATAATAAGTTTAGGTTTAGGTTTACAAACCAATGTCCCAAATAACTTCAAAACATTAATTATTTAAACGGTGTCACTTAAACGACATGGCTCTTTTTTTTTTAAAACATAACAACTGAGCTTGGTCAATCATCCCGTCCAAAGCACCGATCACCTGAAAAGATTCAACGAGGGAGGGATTAGCACAAAGCTAAGTGAATGAATATAATCTACAAATTCTGTAAAGCCCAACAAGCCGGCATAGACATCTCTACTATCTAAAGGCCACCTAACCACGTATCACTGTTCACTAGAACACGGAAGTTATAAAACATCTCCGGTTCGGTCATCACTTAAACCCGGAAGTTTAGATAAACATCTCCGGTTGGGTCATCGCTGGAACACGGAAGTTTACAAAACATCTCCGGTTCGTTCAAGAAGATCGGGGTCCTGCCGGAGCCTTAAACCATGGTCGGCCAAACCACGGTAACCGATAGCGGTTCGTGACCAACACCCGGGTAACTCCCTCCCCTTGACCATGTAACAAATACAGGTAAGGTCGGATACCTTTTAGTCGACACCCATTGCCCAGCGCACTGACTTCTCAAACCCCGGTCACCAAGTCAAACCGAGTTGTAGCTACCCTTCAAACCAAGTCTCTTCACCTATGTGCACAAGGTCATGTATGGTATTCCCTAACACTAGGCATACATAACAAGTAGACCAGCTATGAAAAACACCGCGAAAAACGTCACAACTGAGTTCCCAATCGCGAACTCTAGTTCGCGATCGCGAACTATTGTTCGCGTCGGGAACTCGTATCGCGATCTAGTTCACGACGACCAACCAAATCCACTGGAGCTACTTCGCGATCGCTAAGTGGAGTTCGCGACGCGAACTCCCCTTATCTGGTATGTTCCTGCAATTTTTTTCAAGGTATGCAAATACCAACCAATTTAAACCAAACACAAGTTGGAGGTTAAATCCACTCACCGAAACCTTCCACTTGTCGAACTCAGAGGTCTAATGTTTCTGAGTCACGATCCCGATTCCTGTACACCAAAGGAATACCGAATTAGTATATAATTCCACCAAATTATAAACAATGTTAAATATACATTTAACACTAACACTTGCACTAGCCAAACACTTAAACCATCATAAGAACATGTCATGACCATCTACACTTACATAGCAAGTCAACTAGTCATTTGCAAGTAATACATTCAAACGGGTCAAACCGGGTTATTAGACAATAATACCTCCTATTATTGAAAACATAACATCAACTTGCAATTCACCAAATGTTACCAATAGCATTGCTAATCACATAATCCTAACCAAATACTTACATCTTCACAATCCAAGTTATTTTAAGTCATTTTACCACTAAATGGCCCAAACGGGTCAAAAGCCCGAATATGACTATAACACTTCCAATTTCCATCAAATAGCACAAATTCTCTATAACTAACAAGTCATAAACATGTAACAATTCATCGAGCTCAAAGTTACCAACAATCCATGTATTTTACTTTCAATTTACCAGTTAATCATTTTTAACTAAAAACATCCAAACACAACTACAAATGCTATAATCTACCATTTAGCAAATCATAACTAATTAATCAATCTAACAAGTTCATAGCTATCACAACCCAACTATTTTACTTCAAAATCATAAGTTATAACTTTTGACCCAAATCATCCAAACACTAGCTATCAAATCTCACCAAATCTCAACATAATTCAAAACTAACAATTTTGACTCACACTATCATAACTAGTCACTTTATCAATTAACACACTAGATGATTATAATCGCAACTAACATATCCAACATGTCATTTATCATAACTAGACATAAATCCCATAAATCACAATCTTACTAGCAAGTCATAACTAGTTACCCAATTCTACAAGATTAACACTTCTTACATATTAACTTAACCCACATTAACATTAAAACCCATATTAAGTCAAGTTAGAAGCATAAACCAAAACCACACAATTGATACACACACACACACACACACGAACACACACACACACACCCATGTGTACATTATGCTAAAAAGGTTGTACCTTGTGCTAAATCACTTGTACCCATACAACAAAACATGTCAAACCTTGTATAAACACTTAACATACCATTTAACACCATAAACACCAACCAAAACTCAAGAACATATAAACCCTAATTTATCAACTATCATGGAATCGAAAATAAACACATATAGGTCGAAGCTTACCTCAAGAGGTTTCCAAAATCGGGTTTAGATTTAAGATTGGCCAAGAAACAAGCTATGGATCTTTCAAAAGAACTCAAGAACAATGAAGGAGATGATGGGGGTTCTAGAGAGAGAGAGAGAATACGTAGAGAGAGAGAGAGAGAGAGAGAGAAAGAGAAAGATGAATGACAAAAGATGGGGCATCTCCCCATCACTAAAACCGTCCAAGAGGGAGGGGTGGGGCCCACTTGGTGATTTTGTCTTTTATCCCATTTTAAACAATACGATTCAAAAGTCCCTTTCGTAGATAATTTATTTAAAATACCAAACGGATTCCAATTTTAAAAACGAAAGCATTTCTGGAGACGATATCAAAAGGAGAATACAAAGATATAAAAATCACATTTTCATTTAAACATTTCAGAAAACAGATATTTTAATCCCTTGATTAAAATATCACAAAAGGACAAAAGGTCAAACAATTCATTTAACACTTAATCAAATTATTCCACATATGGTCAATTAGATATTTTCAAATATCAAAATATACCTAAAACATCTAGGCCAGTTTTAGGATGTTACAACTCTACCCTCCTTAAAGAGGATTCCGTCCCCGGAATCCAACAACAAAATCCAATTAGCAAGCATTTATCATAATACGTCTAAAACTCTAATCCAATCACTTTCACGTATACATGTTCAAACAAAATCGCATCCAATTTGTCATGCATTTTATAGTATACTTAGCAATTCCAACTTTTCATATTATGTTCCCGCAAAACATCGCCATTTCAATTAACAATCAATTCATTTCTGTAGTCTACACCTACTCCAAATAATCTCATTACTCATATAGCATTTACCATTCATAACAAGTTAGCATTTCTCATGACATACAAGCGATCCACAAGCATATGATCAAAACATTTCTTACACAAAGTCCCAACAATTAACCCAAGTCTCAATTATCTACTCATTTTCTTCTTTATTCTAACAAAATTTACAACCTTGACCCGCAATTTTAAGAATTTCCAATAACAATTTCCGGTCTTAATCAACTAATTTTCAAAAATACACTTTCATAACATAACGCCGCATCAATTTTTGCATACTAGGCATGAACTGGTCAAAATCAAGCAATTCATCGTGACACTATCAAGGTCCTTAGTTAACAATACTTCTAACAATCATCAACTATTATGCATAATCAACCACATTACAAGTATGGCAAAATTTTACAAAGTCAAGTTGCACGTTTTGACAAAACTAGTCACAGTTTACACAAGTCAAGTCTACCCCACATATCTCATTACAATCATGGCAATACAAATAGCAACATCTTTTATACCAAATTAACCATACTCGCGACCTAACGGGTCAAAACGAGTTTTATTATCCAAAAATTGTTTTATTATGTCCATAACATGTTAAAGTTTTTACAAAAACAACTCATACAATTAACAACGATTATCATTATAATCAAGGTCTAGCAACTAAATGCATCCAATCAAGTCTTGACACTAATTACCTTTAACGGTTCAACATCGAGAAATTTATCAAAACTATTTCAAACATACAATTCACAGTTCATTAACATGTCAAACTCATGTGATGACTAATAAGCATTTTCAATTACATGTCAACTTTTACTTAGACTTCAAGTCAATCAATCACAATTCAACTAGTCCGTAACTCTTACTTATTAACATCCACATAACATGATACTTTTCGTCAATTCAATTCACAATTAAGCATAAACCACCTTTATTGCAATCAATAAGACATCATCATCACCTTGAGTAATTTCAAAATTACCAATTCAAACTATGATCAATTTTATTAACATATATCATTTCAATATAATCATTTAAATCTAAACACTAGATTTAAGTATAAGTCACATTTTCAAACTCTTCTCCAATAACTTCATAAACAAAGCAAATCATTTAACAGTCTCTTTTATCTCCAATTATTACTATCACAAGTCAAATCAAAGTAATCTACACATACAGTTCATTAGTCACTTTTCAGAATCCAAATTCAACATAGAAAACCACTCAGGTTTGCATCATAACATTTCAGGTCATTCCAACATTTATCACTGACTATCTGCCACAATTACTGTCTATAACAAAAGCAAACATCAATTTGTTCACAATTCACAAACATTTCTGATTCTCACTATACAAGTCACTCCATGTGACTCGACATGTCACAAAAAAGTTTCACCTTTTCACATAAAAAACGCTAGTCCTACTTGGACTATTCAATTCACGCATACAATTCTATTCATTCTCATTACAAGCATCACCTTCACGAAGTTTACAATAATTTCTATTATACTCAATTTGATCCATGGTCACATATGTTGTGACCGAAACCGACATACAACCGATTCTCTTCGCTTCTCCTAAAGTGAAGGAACAAACAAACAGTCACAATCAACATGTCATCAATTTGCACAATATGAAAACAAGCAACTTTAACCACCAAGACACTATATGTGTCCCGACAAACCAGAAAAGATTCAATCTTCTATAACATTTATTCATAACTTTAATTTGCTAGACTGATCCACACATCATGTCAATCTAAACTTAGTCCAAGTTTCAACAAGAGGAACATGTAAACATACATCACTTATATCTACAAAACTCCTGACACATAAGATGTATCCCAAATCAACAAGCAACCAATTATTCTAATTCAAGTGACATAACACACCACGGGTAAGCAATTCAGTTCAACACAACATTTCACAAGTCCTTAACTAAGCAATCTTCTCAATTAACAATTCTACATAAACACAAGTATTGAGTTTATAAAAACATACCCGAGCTGTCACGGTCAGTGACGTTAGCACTCTTTCTTTTCCTTTCTACCGTTGATGAAGATTCCCCGACCACCACCGCACTTGACCCAGAATTCGCTTTCTTTTTCAAAGGACATTTACTCTTTTCATGTCCCTCACTTTGACAATTCCAACACACAAACTGTGGAAACTCACAATCCTTACCCTCGTGCCCATATTGGCCACATCCAATGCACTTCATGGTCTGGGCTGTGCACGTCCCTGAATGAGCGGACTTACATTTACGGCACCATGGGTTCTTCTGACCTAATCTACGAACAGTCTGTTTACGACTCATGTTTCCCGGTAGTTTATAGGCACCTTGGTACCCTAACTCTAGCTGTGACGGGATTCCCAAGTGGGGGTATGGGTAAAGTCCCGGAGGTGGTAGTGGATGATTTATCTGAGGTGGATAGGATTGGTTCATCTGTGGCGGAAATGGATAATTTGCTAGTGGTTGTGTTGACGGGAGAGTAAGAAGCAATGGGGCGAGGATCGAGGGTGTCATTCCCTTGATTAGCCGTTGTTGTTGTTGTACCTGATTTCTCAACTCTTGCACTTCGTTTTCCAACGCCTTTATATGTGCTTCCCGGTCAGTCTCCACAGTGTTACTTGAGGTAGCAACTTTTTCTGGGGTCAAGGGGGTCGGGTTCTCTTTATCTGCCATATCTGTAGCAAAACACAATATCTCACGAAAGCTTAGTTTAAATCGTTAGTAACTACATACTAACTATAAACTAACTTCATTCACATTTGCTCTAATCCCACTCGTCCGGAATGCTTGACCAAACTTGAGCCACGATTTGGGAATGGAACACCAACCCCGTGTATCCATCGCCAAACCGAAGCTCTGATACCAAGTTGTAACACCGCAAAATTTAGGAAGCGTTTTTTTTTTTTTAAATGCCCGAAGGCGATTAGGTTATCCTCTAGGTTAGTTTAGCGGAAGCATAAAGTTAATAATAAGTTTAGGTTTAGGTTTACAAACCAATGTCCCAAATAACTTCAAAACATTAATTATTTAAACGGTGTCACTTAAACGACATGTCTCTTTTTTTTTTTTAAAACATAACAACTGAGCTTGGTCAATCATCCCGTCCAAAGCACCGATCACCTGAAAAGATTCAACGAGGGAGGGATTAGCACAAAGCTAAGTGAATGAATATAATCTACAAATTCTGTAAAGCCCAACAAGCCGGCATAGACATCTCTACTATCTAAAGGCCACCTAACGACGTATCACTGTTCACTAGAACACGGAAGTTATAAAACATCTCCGGTTCGGTCATCACTTAAACCCGGAAGTTTAGATAAACATCTCCGGTTGGGTCATCGCTGGAACACGGAAGTTTACAAAACATCTCCGGTTCGTTCAAGAAGATCGGGGTCCTGCCGGAGCCTTAAACCATGGTCGGCCAAACCACGGTAACCGATAGCGGTTCGTGACCAACACCCGGGTAACTCCCTCCCCTTGACCATGCAACAAATACAGGTAAGGTCGGATACCCTTTAGTCGAAACCCATTGCCCAGCGCACTGACTTCTCAAACCTCGGTCACCAAGTCAAACCGAGTTGTAGCTACCCTTCAAACCAAGTCTCTTCACCTATGTGCACAAGGTCATGTATGGTATTCCCTAACACTAGGCATACATAACAAGTAGACCAGCTATGAAAAACACCGCGAAAAATGTCACAACTGAGTTCCCAATCGCGAACTCTAGTTCGCGATCGCGAACTATTGTTCGCGTCGGGAACTCGTATCACTATCTAGTTCACGACGACCAACCAAATCCACTGGAGCTACTTCACGATCGCTAAGTGGAGTTCGCGACGCGAACTCCCCTTATCTGGTATGTTCCTGCAATTTTCTTCAAGGTATGCAAATACCAACCAATTTAAACCAAACACAAGTTGGAGGTTAAATCCACTCACCGAAACCTTCCACTTGTCGAACTCAGAGGTCTAATGTTTCTGAGTCACGATCCCGATTCCTGTACACCAAAGGAATACCGAATTAGTATATAATTCCACCAAATTATAAACAATGTTAAATATACATTTAACACTAACACTTGCACTAGCCAAACACTTAAACCATCATAAGAACATGTCATGACCATCTACACTTACATAGCAAGTCAACTAGTCATTTGCAAGTAATACATTCAAACGGGTCAAACCGGGTTATTAAACAATAATACCTCCTATTATTGAAAACATAACATCAACTTGCAATTCACCAAATGTTACCAATAGCATTGCTAATCACATAATCCTAACCAAATACTTACATCTTCACAATCCAAGTTATTTTAAGTCATTTTACCACTAAATGGCCCAAACGGGTCAAAAGCCCGAATATGACTATAACACTTCCAATTTCCATCAAATAGCACAAATTCTCTATAACTAACAAGTCATAAACATGTAACAATTCATCGAGCTCAAAGTTACCAACAATCCATGTATTTTACTTTCAATTTACCAGTTAATCATTTTTAACTAAAAACATCCAAACACAACTACAAATGCTATAATCTACCATTTAGCAAATCATAACTAATTAATCAATCTAACAAGTTCATAGCTATCACAACCCAACTATTTTACTTCAAAATCATAAGTTATAACTTTTGACCCAAATCATCCAAACACTAGCTATCAAATCTCACCAAATCTCAACATAATTCAAAACTAACAATTTTGACTCACACTATCATAACTAGTCACTTTATCAATTAACACACTAGATGATTATAATCGCAACTAACATATCAAACATGTCATTTATCATAACTAGACATAAATCCCATAAATCACAATCTTACTAGCAAGTCATAACTAGTTACCCAATTCTACAAGATTAACACTTCTTACATATTAACTTAACCCACATTAACATTAAAACCCATATTAAGTCAAGTTAGAAGCATAAACCAAAACCACACAATTGATACACACACACACACACACGAACACACACACACACCCATGTGTACATTATGCTAAAAAGGTTGTACCTTGTGCTAAATCACTTGTACCCATACAACAAAACATGTCAAACCTTGTATAAACACTTAACATACCATTTAACACCATAAACACCAACCAAAACTCAAGAACATATAAACCCTAATTTATCAACTATCATGGAATCGAAAATAAACACATATAGGTCGAAGCTTACCTCAAGAGCTTTCCAAAAACGGGTTTAGATTTAAGATTGGCCAAGAAACAAGCTATGGATCTTCCAAAAGAACTCAAGAACAATGAAGGAGATGATGGGGGTTCTAGAGAGAGAGAATACGTAGAGAGAGAGAGAGAGAGAGAAAGAGAAAGATGAATGACAAAAGATGGGGCATCTCCCCATCACTAAAACCGTCCAAGAGGGAGGGGTGGGGCCCACTTGGTGATTTTGTCTTTTATCCCATTTTTAACAATACGATTCAAAAGTTCCTTTCGTAGATAATTTATTTAAAATACCAAACGGACTCCAATTTTAAAAACGAAAGCATTTCTGGAGACGATATCAAAAGGAGAATCCAAAGATATAAAAATCACATTTTCATTTAAACATTTCAGAAAACAGATATTTTAATCCCTTGATTAAAATATCACAAAAGTTCAAAAGGTCAAACAATTCATTTAACACTTAATCAAATTATTCCACATATGGTCAATTAGATATTTTCAAATATCAAAATATACCTAAAACATCTAGGCCAGTTTTAGGATGTTACACGCCTGATTTCCCTTTTTAGCTCTCTACAGACATTCGTGTCGTGGCCATGATCTTCATGGAAATCACAGTATTTATTCATGTTTTTCGTACCCGACCTATGCTCCATCTGGGGTGGAGGTGTGAAGGTAGCGCACACCTGCTCTGTTATCAAGATTTCTTTTGGTGTTTTGCTAAGAGCACGCTCAGACGGATGTTTATCGTATGGGCCAAACCTCCGGTTGCTCCTTTCATCTCGTTGATGGTCACCAGTTAGAGCATCATGCCTGCGATCTGACGTGTCGGTCCATGACTTGCCGCCTACCTTTCTTGTCAGGGAGACAGTTTCGTTTGACCTTAGATAGTCATATGCCCTGTCCGTGGCTTCTTTGAAAGTAATTGGAGTTCTCTTGATTAACTTTTCTTGCAGTTGTCCTGGAAGCAAGGAGAGGGTAAAACCTGAAATTTGTTGGCTTTCGGGTAAGGCGACAATTTTCTGGCACTCCTGCGTGTAACGCTGAATGAAGTCGCGTAACCCCTCGCCTTCCCTTTGTCGCAACAAATGTGCTTCTATGTGAGTTCTCTGCTGCTTCTTTTGCTGGACAAAGTGAGTCTCAAATTTAGCCTTTAGATCTGCAAAGTCTTGAATACTCCTCTCCGGTAAGTCAGCAAACCAATCACGAGCGAAACCCTGCAACGTGCCAGGGAACATGTGACAAGCGACGGGGTCTAGCCATTTCTCTGTCATAATGGCCTGTTCAAAAAGAGCAAGGTGGTCATCATAATCTCGTGTACCGTCGTAGGTACCAACGATGGCCGGAACTTTTTGTTTGTCAGGGAGTGGAAATCTGGCCACCCAGTCACAGAACTTCGAACTAACCGCCGACAAAGGCATAGTGGCCGCTCGGGGTGGTACGGCTGCGGACACGAGTGCTTGCAACACGCGCAACATGTCATTAGATGTGTCCTGTGGTGGATGTGGTGGTGGGGTGTGAATGGGTGGTTGTCTTAACTGCTCCAATAATTGTGACAACGGATCTACTGGTTGAACAACCGTTGGCTGCGGTGCTGGGCGCAACGCCGCCACCAACTGAGACAACAGGTCCGATGAAGTAGGTGGTGGAGGAGGCGGTGGTGGCTGAGTACTCTGAGCCAACCTTCGGAGTACCTCCACAATTGGATCCTCCCGAACCCCCGGCATAGCGGCCTGTGGAAAGTTGGAAACAGGCTGCCTGACCGGATACGTGCCATCCTCCTGAGAGCTTATCCCATGGGACAAAAGAGGCTGACATGAAGGGATGGGCGTCACTGGCTGTGGTGAGGTAAACGAACTTGATCCAACCAGCCTTGTGGAGAAAAGTGGACTTGTTAAAGAGGGATACCCTCGTGTCGACCTAACATCCGATAATGTCCACTCAGAATCGACGTATGGTTCCATGATACGACTAGGCGAGGTTATCACCGCCTCGGGTATAGTCATAGTCACGGTAGTGGTTATTAGTGGCGATGAAGAAGTGATCAGCGATGGCTGTGTATCTGCCATAGGAACGGTTTGATTATTGAGGGAAAAAAAAGTTTGGAAAAGTGAAACGCCGTTTAAAAACGGGTCCCACGGATGGCGCCAATGTTCGAGCAACGATTGTCAAACACGAAGATTAGGCGACGTCAACCTTGGATCTCCTGTGATGATCACAGTGCAGACCTAACAAGTTCTTGGCGAACCTAGGGTGATCGAGGTTGAGTGCGAAGGTGAAAGTGAGTGTAAGTTAACTCTGTGTTTGAGGCTTCTTTTCTCTGTCCCAGTGTGTCTACGACAATGAGTTAGACCATGTATTTATATAGCCATTCTCAGGTATATGGAACGTTGGCCCATTATGACTGCAATAAAGCAGTCATGAAGCGCCATTATGATGGCGTCAATGATCGTGTGTAACGCCTTACTATTATGACTGCAATAAAGCAATCACGACGTCAGCCACGACTCCAATGACAGGCGCTGACACTTCTGACAGGCGCTGACACTTCTGACAGGCGCTGATAACTCCGACAGGCGCTGACAATTCTGACAGGCTGACAACTCTGACAGGCGCTGACAATTCTGACAGGCACTGACAATTCTGACAGGCGCTGACAATTCTGACAGGCACTGACAACTCTGACAGACGCTGACAACTCTGACATGCGCTGACAACTCTGACATGCGCTGACAATTCTGACAGGCGTTGATAACTTGACAGACGGTCATGTCTTGACAGACGGTCATGACCGGCGGAATTGTGACGTGGGCCATGGTCTAAGTGGGCTCGTGAGCCCATCCTCCTTTAGGTTTTGGGGATTAATCCCTACTAACCTCATCATGCCCCCGAGTTAAGATTTGCCAAAACAACAGTTTGCAAGTCGTAACTATTATCACTTGTAAGTCTTCTTCCCGTTTTCCTTTTTTTTTTTTTTTTTTTTTTTGTTCGATCGAGCGAACCGGCTGCCCAAGGCAGACCGGCGGTGCAGGCTGTAACGTCAATCGTCATCGTAAGCAATATCTTCGGCAAATCGGATCGGCCGCAAGTCAGACCAGCAGCGCGGCTGACTGGAGTCGAGATCTGCGTTTATACCGGCAGTTAGATGGGACCGGCTGTCAATTCGATCGAGTGAACCGGCTGCCTCAGGCAGACCGGCTGTGCAGGTTGTAGCTCGACATCTTTTATACCGGCGGTTAGGTGAGACCGGCTGTCGGGCCAGTCGATAATCCAGTAGACCGGCGGTAGGGGAGATCGGCTGTCAATTATTCGGGCCAGGATAATGTTTTAGACCGGCGGTCGAATAAGATGATCATTTCGGCGCTTATGTGAGTCCGGCGTTCGATAAGGGGACCGGCGGCAGCAGCTTTAGGGTTTAGACCGTTGTGGTTTTAGGGTGCCCGGTTGACCGGCGGTTTTAGGGTTTAGGCCGACCGGGGGTATAAGGGTTTTACGGGCCGGCGGTTTAAGGGTTTAGCGGGGGTATAGGGTTTTACGGACCGGCGGTTTAGGGGTTTAGCGGACCGGCTGTTTTTTGGTTTGGTTGAACCCTTATACGCTTTTCGACAATCGCAAGCCAAAGTGAGCCGGCGGTCTAGTCGGACCCTTATACGTTTTTACGCTTTAAATCGTTAACTTCTTCCTAACTGTAATTGTATGTTTTGCTGCAGGTTTAACTGGGTTGCTCGCCAACTTACAGGTACGTATTTGCGTTTCCATTGCTTTGCTTTGAAAAATAATGTTTTATTGGATGATCAAGCCAATAACACATTTTTGTTTTTATCTTTTTATTATGGATGTTGTGTCCATGACACCGTCTTGGGTGTGCATGACAGTGTGTATATTTGGTTGTTCGTATGACACTTTCTTGAGAGCCCATGATGCCTTTGTATGCCAATGACCTGGGTAGATTTGGGTATCTCTGATGTATGCTTCATATTGTGCCTGTGACACTGTGCCAATGGCACTTTTGTTGGTTAACCTTTACTTTGTTTACTCGCGAGGATTGTCGCTTCCTAGTGAGAAGTGCTTATCTTTTATCAAGTAGATTAAAAGACGAGTATGATTGTATGTTATTTGGCCAGACAAGGTTGTCTTTCTTGGCTTCATACATGTTATATTGAACTATGTTCTTAGTTGTGTACATGCACATGCGTGTTCAAGTTGTAACATTGTACGTAATGAAAGTGCATGTTTGGCTTTAGACTGAGATGTCTATTGTGGCCTTATGCTTTTTGTATTGAATCCTTACTTCAATATTTATTTGTTTATTCAAAAACCATAGAAAAATGATATTGTGAGATAATATTGGGATACAAGATCAGACCAAATGCTATTATCGCCAGTTTCATGCATGACCATGACATTCCATGTGCTTGGAAACATGTATTGAAAACATAAAGAAAAAAATGACAGTAAAGACTACCGCACCTTGATAGGTCATTTAATATTGGCTTCCTCATGTATCATGAAGATATGGCCATCAGGTGGTCCGGGCTGTCTTGTGTCTTCCCCCTTCTTTTGCCAGGCATAACTCTTCTTAAGTGGAGGTTTATTTGCTTGCTGCTTAGCACCAGGGACAAGGTGTTCTAGTTTGCCTTCTTCCAAAGCCCGCCTTGTAACACCGCAAAATTTAGGAAGCGTTTTTTTTTTAAATGCCCGAAGGCGATTAGGTTATCCTCTAGGTTAGTTTAGCGGAAGCATAAAGTTAATAATAAGTTTAGGTTTAGGTTTACAAACCAATGTCCCAAATAACTTCAAAACATTAATTATTTAAACGGTGTCACTTAAACGACATGGCTCTTTTTTTTTTTAAAACATAACAACTGAGCTTGGTCAATCATCCCGTCCAAAGCACCGATCACCTGAAAAGATTCAACGAGGGAGGGATTAGCACAAAGCTAAGTGAATGAATATAATCTACAAATTCTGTAAAGCCCAACAAGCCGGCATAGACATCTCTACTATCTAAAGGCCACCTAACCACGTATCACTGTTCACTTGAACACGGAAGTTATAAAACATCTCCGGTTCGGTCATCACTTAAACCCGGAAGTTTAGATAAACATCTCCGGTTGGGTCATCGCTGGAACACGGAAGTTTACAAAACATCTCCGGTTCGTTCAAGAAGATCGGGGTCCTGCCGGAGCCTTAAACCATGGTCGGCCAAACCACGGTAACCGATAGCGGTTCGTGACCAACACCCGGGTAACTCCCTCCCCTTGACCATGCAACAAATACAGGTAAGGTCGGATACCCTTTAATCGACACCCATTGCCCAGCGCACTGACTTCTCAAACCTCGGTCACCAAGTCAAACCGAGTTGTAGCTACCCTTCAAACCAAGTCTCTTCACCTATGTGCACAAGGTCATGTATGGTATTCCCTAACACTAGGCATACATAACAAGTAGACCAGCTATGAAAAACACCGCGAAAAACGTCACAACTGAGTTCCCAATCGCGAACTCTAGTTCGCGATCGCGAACTATTGTTCGCGTCGGGAACTCGTATCGCGATCTAGTTCGCGACGACCAACCAAATCCACTGGAGCTACTTCGCGATCGCTAAGTGGAGTTCGCGACGCGAACTCCCCTTATCTGGTATGTTCCTGCAATTTTCTTCAAGGTATGCAAATACCAACCAATTTAAACCAAACACAAGTTGGAGGTTAAATCCACTCACCGAAACCTTCCACTTGTCGAACTCAGAGGTCTAATGTTTCTGAGTCACGATCCCGATTCCTGTACACCAAAGGAATACCGAATTAGTATATAATTCCACCAAATTATAAAAAATGTTAAATATACATTTAACACTAACACTTGCACTAGCCAAACACTTAAACCATCATAAGAACATGTCATGACCATCTACACTTACATAGCAAGTCAACTAGTCATTTGCAAGTAATACATTCAAACGGGTCAAACCGGGTTATTAAACAATAATACCTCCTATTATTGAAAACATAACATCAACTTGCAATTCACCAAATGTTACCAATAGCATTGCTAATCACATAATCCTAACCAAATACTTACATCTTCACAATCCAAGTTATTTTAAGTCATTTTACCACTAAATGGCCCAAACGGGTCAAAAGCCCGAATATGACTATAACACTTCCAATTTTCATCAAATAGCACAAATTCTCTATAACTAACAAGTCATAAACATGTAACAATTCATCGAGCTCAAAGTTACCAACAATCCATGTATTTTACTTTCAATTTACCAGTTAATCATTTTTAACTAAAAACATCCAAACACAACTACAAATGCTATAATCTACCATTTAGCAAATCATAACTAATTAATCAATCTAACAAGTTCATAGCTATCACAACCCAACTATTTTACTTCAAAATCATAAGTTATAACTTTTGACCCAAATCATCCAAACACTAGCTATCAAATCTCACCAAATCTCAACATAATTCAAAACTAACAATTTTGACTCACACTATCATAACTAGTCACTTTATCAATTAACACACTAGATGATTATAATCGCAACTAACATATCCAACATGTCATTTATCATAACTAGACATAAATCCCATAAATCACAATCTTACTAGCAAGTCATAACTAGTTACCCAATTCTACAAGATTAACACTTCTTACATATTAACTTAACCCACATTAACATTAAAACCCATATTAAGTCAAGTTAGAAGCATAAACCAAAACCACACAATTGATACACACACACACACACACGAACACACACACACACCCATGTGTACATTATGCTAAAAAGGTTGTACCTTGTGCTAAATCACTTGTACCCATACAACAAAACATGTCAAACCTTGTATAAACACTTAACATACCATTTAACACCATAAACACCAACCAAAACTCAAGAACATATAAACCCTAATTTATCAACTATCATGGAATCGAAAATAAACACATATAGGTCGAAGCTTACCTCAAGAGCTTTCCAAAAACGGGTTTAGATTTAAGATTGGCCAAGAAACAAGCTATGGATCTTCCAAAAGAACTCAAGAACAATGAAGGAGATGGTGGGGGTTCTAGAGAGAGAGAGAATACGTAGAGAGAGAGAGAGAGAAAGAGAAAGATGAATGACAAAAGATGGGGCATCTCCCCATCACTAAAACCGTCCAAGAGGGAGGGGTGGGGCCCACTTGGTGATTTTGTCTTTTATCCCATTTTAAACAATACGATTCAAAAGTCCCTTTCGTAGATAATTTATTTAAAATACCAAACGGACTCCAATTTTAAAAACGAAAGCATTTCTGGAGACGATATCAAAAGGAGAATCCAAAGATATAAAAATCACATTTTCATTTAAACATTTCAGAAAACAGATATTTTAATCCCTTGATTAAAATATCACAAAAGGACAAAAGGTCAAACAATTCATTTAACACTTAATCAAATTATTCCACATATGGTCAATTAGATATTTTCAAATATCAAAATATACCTAAAACATCTAGGCCAGTTTTAGGACGTTACACGCCTGATTTCCCTTTTTAGCTCTCTACAGACATTCGTGTCGTGGCCATGATCTTCATGGAAATCACAGTATTTATTCATGTTTTTCGTACCCGACCTATGCTCCATCTGGGGTGGAGGTGTGAAGGTAGCGCACACCTGCTCTGTTATCAAGATTTCTTTTGGTGTTTTGCTAAGAGCACGCTCAGACGGATGTTTATCGTATGGGCCAAACCTCCGGTTGCTCCTTTCATCTCGTTGATGGTCACCAGTTAGAGCATCATGCCTGCGATCTGACGTGTCGGTCCATGACTTGCCGCCTACCTTTCTTGTCAGGGAGACAGTTTCGTTTGACCTTAGATAGTCATATGCCCTGTCCGTGGCTTATTTGAAAGTAATTGGAGTTCTCTTGATTAACTTTTCTTGCAGTTGTCCTGGAAGCAAGGAGAGGGTAAAACCTGAAATTTGTTGGCTTTCGGGTAAGGCGACAATTTTCTGGCACTCCTGCGTGTAACGCTGAATGAAGTCGCGTAACCCCTCGCCTTCCCTTTGTCGCAACAAATGTGCTTCTATGTGAGTTCTCTGCTGCTTCTTTTGCTGGACAAAGTGAGTCACAAATTTAGCCTTTAGATCTGCAAAGTCTTGAATACTCCTCTCCGGTAAGTCAGCAAACCAATCACGAGCGAAACCCTGCAACGACGTATGGTTCCATGATACGACTAGGCGAGGTTATCACCGCCTCGGGTATAGTCGTAGTCACGGTAGTGGTTATTAGTGGCGATGAAGAAGTGATCAGCGATGGCTGTGTATCTGCCATAGGAACGGTTTGATTATTGAGGGAAAAAAAAAGTTTGGAAAAGTGAAACGCCGTTTAAAAACGGGTCCCACGGATGGCGCCAATGTTCGAGCAACGATTGTCAAACACGAAGATTAGGCGACGTCAACCTTGGATCTCCTGTGATGATCACAGTGCAGACCTAACAAGTTCTTGGCGAACCTAGGGTGATCGAGGTTGAGTGCGAAGGTAAAAGTGAGTGTAAGTTAACTCTGTGTTTGAGGCTTCTTTTCTCTGTCCCAGTGTGTCTACGACAATGAGTTAGACCATGTATTTTTATAGCCATTCTCAGGTATATGGAACGTTGGCCCATTATGACTGCAATAAAGCAGTCATGAAGCGCCATTATGATGGCGTCAATGATCGTGTGTAACGCCTTACTATTATGACTGCAATAAAGCAATCACGACGTCAGCCACGACTCCAATGACAGGCGCTGACACTTCTGACAGGCGCTGACAATTCTGACAGGCGCTGACAATTCTGACAGGCGCTGATAACTCCGACAGGCGCTGACAATTCTGACAGGCTGTGACAATTCTGACAGGCGCTGACAATTCTGACAGGCGCTGACAATTCTGACAGGCACTGACAACTCTGACAGACGCTGACAACTCTGACAGGCGCTGACAACTCTGACATGCGCTGACAATTCTGACAGGCGTTGATAACTTGACAGACGGTCATGTCTTGACAGACGGTCATGACCGGCGGAATTGTGACGTGGGCCATGGTCTAAGTGGGCTCGTGAGCCCATCCTCCTTTAGGTTTTGGGGATTAATCCCTACTAACCTCATCATTAGGATTGAGTAAAGAAGATTCAAATCAGTCTTGAGTCATCTTTGTGCCGGTCGATTTTCCAATGAAGTAGGGTTTTTTCTTTCTTTCTTATAAGTGCCCGGTGCCACTATCGTGGTAGATCTTAGCCATCCTGTTGAACACATGATAAAGTAATTATATCCTAAATTACAATTGCAATTACTAATAATAAATAGATATTGATATTCAAATTTCAAACACACTTTTAATCCCTTAGTGATGGAGAAGTAAACATTTTTGGGATAGTGGGTAAGCTCTAGGAAGCTGTGACACCTTAATATTATTGTGATTCTCATATCAAATAAGGTTAAAATTAAATCACTTCTGCTCAATCATTCAAAATTTTAATAAACAGGTTAAGAACGTCATCGTCTCAATCAACTGTGGTAAGTGGTAACTCAACCCTTAATATAGTTAATATGCCACTTATGGTGGGAACAACATTAAAACTGAAAAATCATATGCATGCCCCTAAAACTTAAAAGGTTGGTCTAAAATCATATACTTCCTCCGATTTAAAATAAGTGATACATTGTTGATTTCACGGTTTTTGAGGCAAAATATGATAATGATAATTAAATTAGATTAATTAGATGGTTAGTGGGGAATGAGTCCCACAATTTTTGAATAAAATGAGGTTAATGATGTTTAAAAGTAAAAATAAGGCTAAATGTGTCATTTCACTTTATTAAAGTAGATAGTTAGTGGGTGTGGGTCTCACTACTTTTTACCAAATAAGGTAAGTTTTTAAAATGTATCACTTATTTTGATACACCAAAATATAGAAAGTGTATTACGAAGTATTTTAAATCGGAGGAAGTATATATTATGACAATAAATTAGGATCCAACACAGAATGAGAACATGAAGAACATGAAGATGATGAGAATGAAATTGTCAATAATATTGTTTTTGGTATGTCTTCACCTTGTTGAATCATCGTATTCTTCGAAATTAACTCATGGCTCATGCTAATGGTACGTCATTCTTAATTTCCTTTTCTTTTTTGTTGCTTTTAATTATAAAGATCCTAAATATGATATAACTTTTGTAGACACAAAGGAGGAAGTTGTGGTGGACAAGAGTAGAGTAAATGTTGTTGATCGGCGTGGAGGAGGTGGTGGTCATGGTGGTGGTAGTCGTGGCGGCAGCCGTGGTGGTGGTTGGGGTTGGGGAGGAAGTCACCGGAGGGCTTGCTGGATCTACCATGGCCGGAATAAAACAAGGTGTAACTCCGGTAGCACTACTCTTCCACCATTGGTTTCTACTACATTGGCCTTGGTGGCCTTCTATTATGTTTTGCTACCATAAGTAAGATTTTCTGAGAGTAGTATTAACGTAAGGGTTTATCTTAATAAACTTTAAATTTCTTTTTATAATGAATAAATGCATTTATTAGTCATTAATGAAGTCAATTTTTCACATGAATTGAATGTATTTTTAGATAAAAATGGAAAGTTTGAATTCATTAATCATGTTTATCTCATGCCCTTAGGGCATGAGTTAGCCAAACCCTTAACGTAAATAACAGATTAGGACTTAAAATGTCAACTATTTGGTTGAGGAGCATCTTAAAAATCTAAATGTAAGGAAACTATTAGACCAAAAGCATGTTGGTTGCACTTAATATCTTTTTTTGTTGGTATCATCGATCAATGTACAGTTCTATTACAATCTAATTCGCCAGGTCCAGTTAAAAGTAAATTCTACTCGGCCAACAAAAATAGAAACTTAAAAGACAGTTTTTCAAAGTTAAAGTACACAAACCTTCAACCACAAAGTCTTCTTCAATCTTCATCATGGATAAACAAAAAGGTGGTGATGTTTGCACCCTATATTTTAACTCATGTACCACAACAAATGCTTTATATAGTTGTACAGTCTGCAGAAATAGTTGTACAGTCTGGTATAGACATCAAAATTTGTGGTACGAAAATTAACTCCCTAAACAAAACCGTAATCAAGTACAACTATTAATGCACAGGTTACAAGTTACTAAACAAAATTTAAGAAGGCCAATTCCACATTGCGTAGACGTAAGACATTTACACCATCATTCAACCATTTAATTGTCTACTTGCAGTTTTAGATGATGGAAACAAACTAACAGTTACCTCTGACCAAGTTTAACGGCCGAGCTTAAGCCGACGGTAATCCTAGATGAAAAGAATGATTGGCATAAGCCTTCTTTAAATGAATGAAGGACTGCAAATTGTCATTCTTAAACGAAACAAAGGACTAAATTTGCCTCATTGTAAGTAGGTCTAGTTAATGGTTTGAGCCACGACTAAATCGTCGACCAAAATTAAGAAATGGCTAGACTTTTTTGTTCCGAATATTTTAATAAAAGAAACGAAAATTGGGTCAAACCCCATCCGCACAAACACTGAAAAAAGAAAATTGTAGCTTGTTTCTTAGTTATGCTTTTATTTGTTGACTTATACTACTCAAATCAATTATTCAATTGTAATCAACCTTATTTAGACATGTTCTTATCTAAATTATCAAACAAAATCCTTATTTTGGTCCCTAGATTACTTAAAGTAATGAGTAAATTACAGAAATTGTTCATGTGCCATACCCGATTTCTATCTTTAAACTTTTTTAACTAGATTATTTTGATTCAATCTACTGGACTTTTAAAATTTAGTCACTAAGTTTTAAAGATTGTAAAAGATTTTTCGTAAAGAGATTGTATTCCTTTCTATTAAATCTTAATACTTCATTTTATTACTCATAAAACGATTAACATTTAAAATTCATGAATTCTCTTTCATAATCTCATCATTAAATTTGGATACTTAAATTAATTTAATAAAAATAGTTTTCCATTAATCAATATACACACTGAAATTATTTTAATAATAATAACTTGGAAATTATTTATAAGTTGTGAAACCCAAAAATCATATAACTCAGAACCGATAAAATCTATATATTCAATTTAATCGTTTATACACACTGAAATTTGAAAGCTTAATAATCATCCATTGTTTTACATTGATAGCTAGTAGGCGTGTGCATGAGGCGGTTTTAGGTACAAACCAAACGTAATCTGCTAATTTTAGTTTTAGGATTTTCAAATCTAATGGTTTCAGTTTCTATCATTTTCAGTTTTAGAGTATTCTCGCTACTAACGGTTCGGTTTCGGTTTTAAAACCGAACCCATTTGGTTTTCAACATTAATGAAGTGTATAATTTCTACGCCAACTTTCATTTTTCTAACATTATTTTTTTGGAAACGTTTTCTAACATTATTATATACAAATTTCATCAACATCTAATTTCTAGCATTAAATTCATTGTCCAATAACATACTTTAATACCGAATTCTATTTACAACCAAAAAATTCAAAATATAAACGTACGTTGTATCGTATAATCATAATATAAACTATAACTAGTGAGGTGGTTTATTAATGGGACGGTTTACTGTTAAACCGAAACCAAACCAAACTTATTGATTTTTACAATGATTTAAAATCAAATTGTCGGTTTTAAATGATTTGGTTTTATCTGTTGGATTTTTAATGGATTGGTTTCAATTTTATGGTTTTTGCTCACAGCTAGTTGAAAATGAAATAAAACATTTCAAATCCTTCTTATCTCAAATTAAAAAATCTTAAATACCTATCTCTACTCCTTTAATAAACATTAGGGGGTAATTTTGTCCAAACATTAATTTAAGCACTCTTCCCCTATCATTCTTCCTCCCAAACCTAATCGACACACCCTTTCTTCCTCAAGCATCACCACTGTTCGTATCTATATATTTCTTTCCTCCGGCCATATCATCCATCTCCTCTTCTCTCATTATGTTTCTTCAAAACCGATTCCCCTAACAAAAAGTCGTCTTTCCACCAATTCATTTGATATCACCAATTGAAGAAGTATATATATTTACTTCATCACAAACTTGAATTCATTCGTCAAAAAGTAGAACCCAATTTCGTGTTCTTCGTCCACATCGGCATTTCTTTTATTTCCAACCATATTCGAGTGAGAAAACTACCTTCAATATGTCCAAAACATATGTCTGATATACAAATTCCGATCCTAATGGTACTTCGCTTGTCAATTGCATATAAGAATTTGATCATGATTTACACTCCTACTCGGACATTATCACTTTGGGTGATAAAAAGTATGATGTTTTTCTTTATATTCCTGTAGATTCATATTCACATGTATAGCATCGAAGATGTTAAATATTTATGTTCCGTAATTCTTTCAATTAAGTAAAATCATTATATTTTTTATTTCTGCTTCACTTGTATACTGTATTTTATTATTCACTATTTTGAATGTTGCTCTGATGATTGCAGACTTGTACGTTTATCTGTTTTTAAGTTTGATTCTTGGTGGGTATTGAGCATCTAAAGAAGTGTGTAATATTACGTGCATGCTATGTGTTTGATAAATTGCTTCAAAAAAAATCATTAAACATAGAAAACATATTAATTAGTTTTTATTCGCTAACGTACTGCAGCCATCTCCATAATTCTGGATTCATTTAAGCATCTCAAATTCATGACATCAAACTATGAACAATGAATTAATTAAGCTTACTTCAATTGATATAGATTTGGATATTGCACAAAAATATGCAAAATGATTTAATGCATTCCAAACTTAGACATTGTGTAGTAATTGACAAACATTAATTTAAGCACTAATCCTCCAACTGCTTTACACCGTCTTCACATTCCCATCGTTTCAAACATCACCCTTTTCCTTTTCATTTTCTTCTACACACCGTTCCATCACACCCATTCGGTCTTTGTCATCTACAACAACCGTATCTTCCTCTTTAACAACTACAATTTCTTTCTCCTAATACGATTTCACGTCACCACCGTCCCTAATTCTGTTTGTCTTCGTCACCACCGCATGTCAAAGTGGGGATTATCATTCTTTTGTCTAAAAGGCTATTCAATCTATATTAACAAATGTTTCTATGTTCTTTTGGTATGCAGTTAGTTTCCTTATCTTATGTTTTGTTTATTACTTTCATTATATGGTTCGTGCGTTGTGATGTTTTACAAGATCTTAAATTGTAGAAATTTGGTTTTTATCTGATGACTACGTGTGTTTTTGGTTGAATTTGTAGACTCAAATATCGATGCAACCCATGTTGATGAAACGAAAACGATTCTTCACTACGGGAATTTTATAACTGCAACGGAAAACCTTTCATTCCAAAAACAAAACATACAACAATCTACGCAGATTTTTGTTTGATGTGTTTTGAGTAAATTTCCAGTGATTTTTGTGAGTTGTATGTCATCAAAATCGATTTTGAATTTACTTTTGCAGTAGTGATTTTCTTTATAATATTGATTTTGGATAATTGATTAACTTACTATTTTAAATGTTTTAGATCTATATACTGCAAAACTTAATTCGATAATGCATAACCCATTTTGTATATACATGCTACCAAATTTTATCCACGCACGAACCCAATATAGTGCATGTATTCTTTAACTACATAGTTTTGTGTTCAAGAAAATATCCCAACAAAATAGCCCAACATAATATGTTTCCTAAATTTATGTTATTTATGAATAATTGATTTCTCTTTTTTTATCTATTTTTTATATAATTAATCGCTATTTAATATTATACTCCCTCCGTCCCACAAAAAACTTCTCATTTCACCCTAAATTTTTGTCCCACAAAAAACTTCCCATTTGATATATTTGATGGGCTCCACATAATAAATAACTATTATTACTAAGGACCTCACTACTAACTATCCACTAACTATCTTTCTCTCTCCAAACCAATCTTATATTTTAATCAAAATTATTATCAATGACCCCACCACTAACTATCATCTTAAAACTTGTGCCCAAGTGAAATGGGAAGTTTTTTGTGGGACGGAGGGAGTATTATGTTTATGTAATATTGTGTAATATATGTGCTCTTTTCATTAGACCAATAATTTGGACAGTTTCAATTGTCATCCTTTTTTCCCTCGTACACATTTACATTTAACATGAATCAAATATTTTCAACAATATAAAAAAAAAATTAATATTTCCTAATCAAATTATTTTATTTACCATTGACCCCTATCAATTACGCTCTATTTGACCCATATAATAATTTTACTGAACAAATTTTATTTCCCACCTATTTAACTTTATTTTTATCCCCTCTAATCATTTCTTCTTCATTACCTATAGTACAGGAGGTCAAAGATGAAAAAATGAAAATGCCTATAACACACTTTAACTTTGTAGCTCTGCATAATTAGTCAATTATAAATTAAAAATGTCATGTATTTATAATTCATATTAATCATTAAAATTACTCAATTTATTTAAACACTAAAGTAACATCTATTTGACCCGTTTAAGTTGAAGTCGTTTTCACCTGCGCATTGCGCGGGCATAAAACTAGTATTAGGAAACCTTAAACCTTCTTCAAACAATGCTTTAAATTTAAGTTGATTTTAATATTTTTAAATTTAATAATGGAATCCCCAAATTATTTATGGGAATATAATAAACGAATTTCGTCATCAATCAATAAAGAAATAATCAACAATAAATCCAACTTCATGATACTCACGTCCTCCGTTTCTTCCTCGATTCATTTCATTTCCTACCAAAAAGTTCCTTCAACTTTTCATCTTTCTAACCAAATCATAAAACCTGCTCTCCACACCATTATTATAATATAATTTCAATCTCTTCAACCCCCAAATTGAATCTCGAAAACAATATTACTACCTCCGTATCAAAATAAGTGATACATTTAAAAAATTGCGGTTTTTGAGGTAAAAGATTAAAAAGTGGTTTAAAATTGATTAAAGTGGATAGTTAGTGGATAATGGGTCCCACTTCTTTTGGATGTAGTAATATTAATGATGTTTAAAAGTAAAAGTAAGGGTAAGAGAGTAAATTCACTTTATTAAACTAGATAGTTAGTGGAGAATGGGTCACATATTTTTACCAAATAAGGTAAGTTTTGGAAGTGTATCACTTATTTTGTTCCACCCCTAAATAGAAAATAGAAAGTATTTTGATACGGAGGTAGTATTTTACTCCAAGAATCTTTGCGACATACAAAACCCACCATTTCTTGATTTTTTACAGCCATGACAGAGGTCCTCCACTCACCATCTTCTTCTTCTTCTTCTTCTCCATCTTTACAAACCCATGAAATTGAAACCACATTCTTTCACTCTGTAAATCACGAATTAGAACACCAGCGGAATTCTAGGGTTACGGACTGTGACGAAGATGGTGATGTGAATGACACAACGAATGGTGATAGTGATAATAATCAACAGCTATCTTTATTAGCACTTTTGTTGACTTTGTTTAGGAAATCATTTTGGGGTAATTCGAATAAGAACACAGTGGCGGAAGAAAGGCTGGATCTTTCGGGTATGGAGATTGGGTGGCCCACGGATGTGCGCCACGTGGCACATGTTACGTTTGATAGGTTTAATGGGTTTTTGGGTTTGCCTGTTGAATTTGAACCTGAAGTCCCCAGAAGAGCCCCTAGTGCAAGGTACATTACATTTTGTTTCTTGATCATTTTTTTTATGAATTTATGATGAATTTGATATTGTTTTTTTTTTGTTTGTTGAAATTTGGTAATTTAATGTGAATATAAAGAATCAAAATTATGCAATTTTCGAATTTTTGGGATAATTCTTGTTTGGAAATTTTGAAAAATTATGAAGGATCATCATGATTAAAATTTTGGCATATATTAAATTTGTATTTAACATATGGTTTTTGTAGTGCTACTGTGTTTGGTGTTTCAACAGAATCAATGCAGTTATCATATGATTCAAGAGGAAACAGTATCCCTATAATTCTCATACTTATGCAACAACGTTTGTATAGTCAAGGTGGTTTACAGGTTTGTTTCTGTACTTTCGACCCGTTTGAGATAAAACGAATCGACCCGTTTCATAATTAAATGTGTCGTTTGCAGGCTGAAGGTATTTTCAGAATCAATGCAGACAACAATCAAGAAGAACATCTAAGAAGCCAATTAAACAGTGGAGTGGTTCCGGATGGTATCGATGTACACTGTTTAGCAGGTCTTATAAAGGTAAAACTAATCATCATTAATACAAAATTAACATTAATTAACAATTAACTTGTGATTAGTTAATAACATTGCAGGCTTGGTTTAGAGAACTACCAACTGGAGTGTTGGACCCACTTTCACCTGAGCAAGTGATGCAATGCCAATCGGAAGATGACTGTGCCGCCCTCTGCCGCCAACTGCCGCCAACTGAAACCGCCTTACTCGATTGGGCGATCAACTTGATGGCTGATGTTGTTCAACACGAACATATTAACAAGATGAATTCACACAATATTGCAATGGTTTTCGCCCCCAATATGACACAGGTTCGTGTAAAACTATGAAATGAAACGGGTTTTTATTAAAGTTTAATTTTTATAAATTGGTTGACTTTTTTTGGTGTAGATGGCGGACCCGTTGACCGCGTTGATGTATGCAGTTCAAGTAATGAACTTTCTGAAAACACTCATCACAAAAACCCTTCGTGAACGAGAAGAGACGGTTATTGAATCTTACCCGGTCCCGCCACGAGAACCGTCGGATGAAAACGGCGGTGGAGATCAAGGGCCGAGATTGAATCTTGATCTGCAAGAAACCCGTGATGGAAACGAAGAGGAAGAACATGAACATGAACATGTTGGGTACTTAACTGCCACTGAAACATCTTATGGGACCCCGTTCTGTGCATGGCCCGTTCAATCACCTCCCATAGAGCCGAAGACCACGGTTCGGTCAAACGGTCAAGATAAAAACCGACCTTTAGTCAACAATTTAAGTTCTATAAACCCAGAAACCGAAAGGATCGAAGCATGGCGATGAGTTAAATTTGGGATTCAAAAGTAAGATGGTTATTGAGTTGTTGTGAAATTTCTCTGTTTCTGCATAGATTTGTTTTGGGGATTTCATTTTTTGTGAATTTACTACGTAACTAAGTAATAATATTTGCATTTGGTACTATTAATCTTGTTGTTTGAAAAAATTGTGGTAAATCTTGGGTGTTTGCCGTTTGGGATTGTATTGCGTATTTGTAACATTTTTAGTAATATTTTCGAGCCACTTGTTTTTCCCTATTTAATAGCATCTTTTAACCCGAAAAACTATTCTGTTCATGCAACAACAATGACAATCGAAGCCATTTAACACATATTTCATAACCTCGATTCGTTCTCGGATAAATTTCAAATCTGGATTATGGATGAAACCCTAGAAAATGACTATTTTCCCGTCAAACAAACGAACCATCTTTCATCCATGACCGAAGGGCTCGGTTTTGAAAGCTTTGATGATGTGGAAGAATTGAAAACCGAAGAGTTTGTTAATGAGGGATTTAAGGTTAGAAATGTTGTTGATATGAGAACAAAAGAGGTGGTGTTATCCGGCGGTGGGAAGCGGTCGAGGGTCACCGGAATGGAACTGCCGCCGCCGATTGGGAAGCGATCGATGTGTTTGAAATCATTTCGGGAAAATGGTAGGTTTATTTTGAAGGATATGAAGATTCCGGCACCTGAATCTTTGCATGTGTGTCGAGAAAATGGACGATTGAAGCTTCGATTTGTTCAACCATAATGAATTAATCACCTAATATTTCTGGCTTGTTTTGCTTTTGTTAAGAAACGTTTTAAATGTTTGTTTAATAATTAAATGTGTAACGTAATTGTGATAGATTTGTACATAGTGTGTATTAGACCATAGCATATGGTTGTAAGGAATGTAGTTAACTTCTGTGTGAAATAATTCATCTTTACTAGACTATAAGACAAAATTGCCAAAAAAAAGTAGGTAATTGATTCACTTTTTTTTTAATATAAAGGTAAAATAAACAATAGGATTCTATATTGAAATAGACTCATCAACCCCATTACTGAAAAAACTTGGATTCTATATCGAAATCTACGTACTATGAATAATATTGCCCAAATAAGCCCAAACTATACGGTTTGAAGAAGACATTTGACACGTGAACTAAATAATGGCGGGAAAAAGAGACAAAGTAGACACAAGAACACGTGATTAGGAGCGGTGAATCCTTTTGAATAAAAACCATGGGTACAAGTAAAACAGCAGGAGATACAACCATAACTTGCACTAGGGGGCAAAGCATCTTTCTTATTTGACCAGAAATGACGAACCATAGCATGTGACATATTAATGGGAAGATTAAATGGCACATGCTTTATCATACACAAACACAAATCATTGTGGTCTCAAACTCTACTACTTTCCAAATAACATCAACAACAATCATCTTACATCTTTACCCATATTACAAGTCACATTCACTAATGAGTTTTGTAAAAAAACTATTGTCTAAAAATTAAAAACTTAATAAGTTATAGTAGTGGTACTTGGCAACAAATTCTACCCATTTAAGATAACACTACATTTAAAATTAACAAAAAATGTTATTCATGAAGGAAAAAAAAAACATTATTTGTGAATAGAGAATGAATAGTAACATTTCTCAGGAAAATGTTATTATAAATAATTTGCTTGATTTAGTGCATAAAACCTAAATCATTTTATTCATGACAGGAGATGATATCTCTAATCATATATGATGCACAAATTACTTGTACAAAATGAGTATTGAAACATAAACCTACGGCAATACAATTACAATTGTGTATATCCAATCACAAAACCCAAATTCTTATTTTTGTTTTAAAATCTTTGAACCAAAAAACACCATCAATCAAAAGGGACTTAAAAACATGTACCTATAAAAGTTTGTGAATCTTTTATCAATCTTGAATTTCTTCTGTCTTTTTGTCTCTTGACAAAAGGTACCAACCAAGAGCACTTAAAGCAGTTACAGTACCAGCCACAACTGCATAGTTCATGTGAACATCTGTTGATACTCCTTTTGTTGGAATAGATTCAGTTGTCTTTGCATCAACTGCTGGTGTTCCTTCGCGTTTCGGGCCCTGAAATGCCAACCACAAAGGTCAAATGGGTCGAATTTTAATTGTGTAAAATCTCCTAAACCATTATTATTCAAGAAATCAGATTGTTTTGTTTAATTTAAGTGGTATTTGATTAACTAATTGTTTATTTTAAAGTGTTTTGGGCAACAAGTTTGGTGTGTTCGACGATTTGACAGGAACACCTTTTTGCTATATTTTAACTTGACCCATGTAGATAAAACAAAACCAAATTGACCCATTCATAAGTAAACGGGTCGAAATTGCCACCTCAACAATATAACAGAAGAGACAGAGAGAATGAGGAACCTTTTGTGCAAGCTTCTGCAATTTCTCTTGCTCAGTTTTCTGCAGGAGAAAAGAGGAATTCAGAGGAATAAAAGAAACCAAGTAGTGTTGACATTGAGGATATATAAGAAGATAGTTAATAGTTAATTATTTTAGTGAATGAAAATGAATAAAAAACACAGATTCTCATACAATACAAAGAGGTCAATTTCACAATGAAAAAGTCAAAGCAAATTCACAATATGACCAACAGTAAGTTTAAGTTACTCAAGAAAAAATAACATTAATCTTAATTAAGAATTACCTTGATGTAGATATTCTCTGCAGCCTTTTCCTCCTCACCAAATACTTTGCCACTGGTTGAGAACCCGCGGGATATAGATCTAAACACCTGTCTTGTCGCCATTCTTACGTTTCTTCAACCGTTTTCACTTCAAAAATTGGAAATAATGTATTCCATCATAAGTTTGGACAATAAATCTTTCCTCAAAACAATATTGGTACATTATGGAAGCTATAATTATTTCAATTATGATAAGCATACTCGACAATTTGTTGATGTTTGTATAATAGTGCATTACTCCGGTTATATACAAAAATTGGATGAAATCTTTGTTTTAACACAATAGATGCAAGGCTCAAATACATTTTTTTAGTTACAGATATGAGATATATATTCTGCTTCATGCTTCATTGTAGCATACAGTTATGTACAAGTGACTCCAATTAAGTTGTCTTTAGCTATATGTTCTTAATGACTAAGTGAAAAAAAAATGCTAAAAAACAAACAACAATTAGTGTCGAGGAGATAACAATGTCCAGAAGTTGTGATCCAGATATTAATATGAGAGTATCTGGACGAAGAGGAAGCCCTAAGAAATCCTATCTGCCATTTTACATCGTTCATAGAAAATTGTGTTTATGTTTTCTTAGTGGACATACAGAACTCGATAATGCCTTATAAGTTATAACCACCATAGCAAAATAAATTAGAAAGGTTAAATTAAAAAGTCATTCGAGCAGAATCAATATTGAGATGAATTCCAATTTTGACAATGAAACAATCCAATTACATCTTCCTAATCACAATCTAGGTGTCAACGCACTAACTGTTCACACACATCACACTCACACACGCATTTAGAATCGTAAGGTGCAGAATCCTGCACAATGTATGTTTATTATGCACGAGAAGAACAAAATTGCTCCTCAACAACCATTATTTTGAAAAACGCATACACATGTAATCTGTGTGAATGTATATGTATGTTATTATTTGTAGTAAGCAAGCATGGTTGAAGACTGCACGGTAGCTCAATATCATTACAACACGTTTGTGATTCTTAATCGAACTCTGGGAATGAAAATGTAGAAATCATCGAGCTGAATTGTTAATATAGACAATGAATCGAAATCGATTACCTAAAATCGCCACATAGCCATACAAATATAAGAACATAAAACAGAAAAACGCCCTAATTTGTTGCAGAGAGAAGATGCTTACCTGAGCTAGATCGAGGCACAGAGAAAGGTTTTGGGTTTAAAATGCGATCTTCGAGTAGTAGAGACTAGAGAGAGCTTATGGTGCTACTTCAAGGAGATTATCGATTCTCACACAGCACCATCAGATTGGGCTTTTAGCCCAAATATTTGGAAAGTTCAAATGTGTGAAAGAATTTTAGTAAACACGAATTTTATTGAAATTTAAATGTAAATAACATTTCGATGGTCATTAAAAGCCCAAAAATCAGCATAGCTAAATACTTTTTCTAATAAAATCAAACTATAAAACTTGTAGCTTATGCCGGTTGGTAGCTGAAAATCGAAAGTTGGAGTTTTTATTTAGATTTTTTTTGTATAAAGATATTTGGATAATTAAGTAGAGTTAGGAAATGTAATGTGATATAAGAAATAAGAATGTTCAAGTGGTTTCATCAAACAAATCTTTGTTGAGATGCTTTTATTATTTTTATATCCAAGTATAATGACATAAATTTACAATTTAAATAACTCTTAGTTACACAGTTACACTTCAATTAATGCAAAATATTGTCGTTATTTAGTTTGTACGAGGCAGCATGGCCCCCGTGCGATGCACGGGCTTCGTTCACAATAATGAGTTATTTTGAGTGCATATCGTGTACAATTTATTGGTATCACTTGGGAAGTACGAAAAACGTGATCGGTTACATGTTTAACTTGATTGCGGGTATTTTACTAAATGAGCAAACTTGTTCTTTATGTTTATTGATGTTTAGGGTTTGTTGTTCTTTATTGAGTCATATGGATTGTGTATGTTAATTGCAATTATTTCAATAGATTTCGTATGCGTAAGTAGGCTTGTGCATATTGAACCGAGTACCGACCGGGATCGCAGAATCAGACCGGACGAACCGAGCTCCATTGGTTCGTTTCTTGGTTCTAATTTTTATGAAAAATCTGTACTCGTTCCAACCGGTTCGGTTCCGAGCGGTCCGATTCGGTCCAAAACCGAGAAAAAACCTTAAAATGCCAAAAGAATTGCCTCGGTTCTCGGTTCCGTTCGGTTTTTAGCATCATCTGTTCGATCCTCGGTCTGTCCAAAACCATTTTTTCGTTCGGTTATGGTTTTTTAAATAAATATCTGTCATCGTGCATTTTTTTTATATTGATTGATTTTAATAAACCTATAAAGTTTATTGTTATATAATTAATACTAAACCATAATCTAGATATTCAACTATTTTTTATGATTCAGAAATGCATTGGCATTCTTTTGTTGTGTTTATTAAATATTATTTATGATAAAACTTTTGATTTTACAATTGATTAATTTATTATTTTTTATAAACGGATTTAAATAATATTATTATTAATATTAAATGCATAGTATTAATTGCAACTTCAAAGTTGGAACATAATTTTTATTAATAGATTTTCTGTTAGGGTAAAAGATAATATCAATTGAAAACTCAACATCATTTGCATCATGATATTGTGCTATTTATAGTTTTTATAATATGTAACTTAGCTATATGAAAAGACTATTATTTAATTAAATTTACTACAACTATTTTTATGTTAAATTCTGTGTCTTATTTAATTAACATCTAACTTCTAGTTAAATAAAAAGACTATTATTTAATTTAATTTACTACTATTATTTACGTTAATTCTTTGTATAATCTATTACATTTACTCATGAGCATCATTTATAACAAAAACTTAATTTTTTAACACAAAATTCAATACAACATAAACCATAAAACTCAATTTTTTTATGATCTATAGATATAAATATAGATATAGATATAGATGTTAAGATATCAGTAAGTTATATACTTGATACAAATCAATGAAAGAAATTAATAGAAAGGAGAAAGAACAACATCGTTAAAGGTCTTTGTTGTTTACTTCACTTATTAAATGTTTCTTTCGGATGCACCTTTAGAGTGTTATAATTTTGCAACATGAAAATAAGTATTTATAGATCCTAATTGTAACGACCCGAAATTTGTAGATAAATAATTTTATAAAAATATGATAAATAAGGATAAATCGTTTAAAGAACGTAGGAATTGGTTTCGTGTCGTTTGGAGACCGTACGAGCAAGTTATGGGCGAAACCGGGTCGGGGCAAAGATGAAAAAGTGCAGCCCTGCTGCCTTAGGAAGTTCGCGACGCGAACTTGTGGTAACGATCGGGAAGTCGAGCCAGGGAGTTTGGCTATGAGGCGTGATGTAGTTCGCGATGGGTTAACGATCGCTAAGTTTGCGTTCGAGGTTTGGACTTAGCGACGCGAACTTAGTTCGCGCCGTGAACTCTGGTCGACAGCATTAAGTCGGGAAAAGCTAGGGTTTTCACCCATTTTCCACCATTTTCGAGATGCAGCCGATTGGAGGGTTCTTGGGGGCGATTTTGGGTGTTCTTGGGCATAGACCACCACCATTCTTGGAGATCTTCAATCCTTGTTAAAGATCTAAGGTATTTTCATCTCCTAGCTAGTTTGTAAACGAGATTTGGGGGAAATGATAATTTTGAATGTGTTGGATTGGAATCTTGTTAAAGATAAGTATTGAGGGTGTAGAACACCCATAGGAAGTATGTAGACCATGGATCTATGGTTAAGATAATTATATCTTGAAAGTAGTTTCATGAACTAGGGTTTATGGACCTCCACCAAGTTGGTGAACTTGGTGGTTGGGGTTGATTATGTTAATGTTAAATGATGTCTAGTCATTGATAACTAGAATTGTGATGATTATGTTAATAGGTTGCGAGAACCTAAAAGTTGAAGATGTTCCAGAGGCGGAAAGCAAGGATTCGTGTTGATAGACACGATGTGGATATAGCTATCGCTAAGGTGAGTACATGAGACTTTTAAACTGAGTACATAGTAAATAGTTTTGAAAATACATATGATATTTTATGGGTCTTTATTAATAAATATGTTGATAAAGATAGTGACCGAAAATGTATGAAAGTATGTAGAATGTGATACTAGAATATGTCTAGTATGATTGATGAATTTGAAGTAAAATATGATAGATTCAAGTAATTATGGAATCTATGTTAATGAACAATAATAAGGAAGTAATTGATTAAAAGAATGTATACGGAGCCTTTATTAATAAATATGTATTAGTAAAGCAATTGAGAATGATTCTATAGTAATGAGTACCTATTGGTAAGATATACTAATAAAAGTAAAGAACGAATATATATGAAAAAGAATATGATGTGACTAGTAATAGTTGTGTATTATAGTCAAGGAAGAGATAAAAGTATTATGATATCGATAAAATAAGAAATGTATCTTATGTATAAAGTAAGTATGGACCTCATAGGGTTCATAGATGTAGAAGTAAATGTGATTGCTTATGATCGGGTCCATGGGACCATACAGGTACGTTCACACTGTGTTGAACCAATTATATGTCATTATTGTTAGATGACTAACTTGTTTGATGTTTGACGTGATAGCCAAAGGCTTTGACTGGCATAACTGTTAGGTTATGATAAGAGATAGACGGTGGTGACGCGGGGGATTCCGGTCACTGAGCGGTGGTATATATGTTTATACACCGAGTGTATATATGTTTATACACTAAGCACACGGGTGCTTCTAGTACGCATATGTTTGGTACTAGGTATGTTAGGTTCTAATACATATATGTTTATGTATTAGACATGTTTGTGCTTCTAGTACATATATGTTTATGTACTAGATGTGATTGTGCTTCTAGTACATATATGTTTATGTACTAGATATGGTTGAGCTTCTGGTACCTATATGTTTAGGTACTAGATATGTTTGCTAGGAAAGCAAAAGTAGCTAGAGTCACAATAGGGTGACTAGACGGTATTTATGTAGTTTATATATATGTTTATATATTTATGAAATGACTATTATTGTTGGGGTCTAAAACCCATGTATCTCACGAGACTATTTTGTCTCACGTACTACGTTTGTTTTGTGGCTATGTACTCAGGTACAGGTTTGAAGTGATAGAAGGTTGCACTAGAAGTGGCCTAGAGATGTTTAGCTCGGGAGCTATTAGGTAGATCCCTTTTTCCTATGGTTTTGATATACTTGGTGACACCGTATTTTTGTAAACTCTGATATAAGTTTTAAAGTTTTTGTTAAACTGTATTTTGGACAATATGTCAGATATTGGGAAAATGTATTTTAAATGATTTAAACGATGTTTTAAAAATACGGGTGTTACACTAATGTGTAATATTCATAAATCTTGAAAAGTCTCTTATTTAATTGAACTTTTTATTATTATAATTATTTATATTTATTACAAAACTCTTGGTCTTACAATTTAATGAGTTTGTCAAATTGTTATTAAAATGAATTCAATACTATAAACTCAATTATAATAAATGAGTAAGCATAAATTTAACAACCATCAATATATTTAATTAATAGAGTTCAATACTATAGAACTCAATACTATAGAATGCAACATCAATATAGAACTCAATTTTTATTTTTTTTTTACATATACGAAAGGAGTAAGCATAAATTTAACAACCATCAATATATTTAATTAATATTTTTCTACTGTTAGATCGTTTAAGACTAGAATCAAGCTAATTCATGAAGATTCAAGTGAGAAATTGAAGATTTGTGTGAGTGTGTGTAGATGGTGTGAGTGTGTGTAAACGAGAGAGAACGAGAGAACTTTCAGAAATGTAATTCAGTTAATAGTGGGAAAGCTTACAAATTAAGTCTTAACATAAGGTATTTATACCTCATAGCTAAACAAGCTTAATTACCATCTAACTAAGCCTTAAGACTAGTTTACCATTAGGCAATGTTACATAACTAGTCCCCACACTATTAGATACAATATAATTGAACCTAACAATCTCCCCCTTTGTATCAATAGTTGGGATAGCATGTTCTTGAAATCTTCTTTTCGAGCAAAGTCTGAAACTGAATTAATCGTTTGAGTAGTTTTGGTGTAGTATTAGTTTCAGCTTATGATGATCAGATAAGAATGAAACTTTTAATCGGCTTTTCAACCAATATAAAGTATCTTAGAAGATTTCATGGAGTCTTGACTTAATTTGTCTTGATCATTATCCAATCTCCCTCTTTGCGAACTTTTAGAACTACATCCCTGTCTTCCTTCAAACAAATATATTTGAAAATTTGAAAATTCTGGAAATGAAACATCTGTTTGGTAAAAATTTGACTGGGATTTAAAATGCTGGGGATTTAGTTTTGGATAGAAATTTGTGAGGATGGGATAATGATGTTTTTGAATTATGTAAAGAATGATTTGAAAGCTGAAGGTTTTGAATGTGTGTGTGTGTATGAATGTTTGTATATAGGAAAGAATGATATATACATTTAGGATTTGAATGAATGTGGATAATATGTAGTTTGTATGATACAAAAGATTTGTACAGTTAAGCTTTTGTATGGATATGGTTGTTATAAAATTTGGAAAGAATGATTTATTCGATTAGATTTTGGATGGATATGAATGTGAATTTGTGGTTTGGATAGAATGATTTGTCAGTTTAAGATTTGAAATGGAAATGTTGAGGATTTGTGAGAAATTTATGAAGATAAATCGGTTTCTTTTTCTTCACAAATGATTTCATGTAAATCGACGAAAATGTAGACCCATAGATAGATAGAGTTGTTTTGTAGCGGAAGTCTTTTGTTGAAGTTGTGGCTTTGTCGATTTGTGATTATTGATAATTGTTGTTAGGGATAAAATGTTGATGAAGTTTACGCTCCCCCTCGAACAAACAATTATTTCTTAATAAATCTTCTTCGGTTTCTTGTTTACTCCCCCCTTAATTGGTGCATATGTCTTTTTGAAGTAAAGTAAACTGGGCTAATATATCTTCTTAATTCTTGTAAGCATTTTCTTCATAAACTGAACTTCTTAGTAATTTTTCTCCCCCTCATGATAATTTAAGATTTATCGGAATCATCATGAAAAATGTGAAGTTCGTCAAGGTGAAATGAAGAAAATCTTCGAAGCCCATGGATACAAATATGAAGAAGAATGATATATTCATATTTTGAATAAATCAATATACATCACATTGTATCATCGAAAACCGAACTGATGTTGATGATGTAGATATCCGATCAAATCGTTTGGCATTTAATCTCAATGATCGAATCAAAATAGGGCAAACCGGGATCACATAGATTACCCGTTGACACAACAGTTACACAAACTGTGTGACCTACATTCAGTGTTGGAATAGATGTTAGCACTGGTAGGATTTCCATTCAATCATCGTGGAATACCAAGAACGTTGGTATCACTATGAATGTTCCGGCTTTATCACAAAGATAAGCTTGGTATTATGCCTTGTGTCCTAAAAGTGTATTTCGGTTCTAGACTCAATTAGTGGACAAACGAAGGCGAGGACTGGAGAGGCTTGTCCTCTATTTCAATATCAACAATCTCCAAGTGAGATGTCGATAGGATATGAGCTAATCTCCGTGGAAATGAAACAAGTACTTTTTAAGAAATACTTGAGTGGCTGGGGGGGTTGTGCATTGCATCACTGGGTTCCATGATGTCTTTTTCAATATCAGAGAGCAACACATGCAATCTGATAGATACGTGGCTACCCGGCTTTTTATCAGTTTGGTAAGGGTTTTTCGTTTTATTTAACCCTGTCACACCCTCCTCACTCAAGCTTACTTTTTCATTTTTCGACTACTCCCTCATTTCATTTTACCATGTTTAGCTGAAATGCACCCCATACTACATTCCCCCTCTCAAATTTTATCTCTGCGCACCCCAATCAAGATCCCGTGATACTTGATTCTGCTCACCTAGACCTATGTACCCTGACATATTATCCTATATTGTAGGTGGCTCCTGGGGAAGATCATACCGGTTATAGCAGATCATAGGAGTAATTTGAGAGTGAACTCTAACGCTCATGTGCAATTTATCAGCATTTATGATGTTACTTTGTAAGAATAACATGGATTTTTCATCGGAAAATGTGTTTCCGGCATAAGTTGTTGCCTTTATGATTTAAAAGTTTAGGCACAGCAACTTGAACAATTGAGGAAATACCGGACTCACATAGAGTATCCGTTAACACACGGTATGAATCGATAGTCGTTTGCACAACCATTGATTCAAATGTGTGACCTGCGATTAGAGTTGGCGCAATTTTAGCTCTAGCAGGATTTCCACTCAATCCTCGTGAAACACCAGATTGTGATGCCACTATGAGTGTTCCGATGAATACACGGAGATTCATATTCAATAGTGTATGTGTCCTAAATTGGAAATATTTGTCGATGAGATCTAGACACATTGTGCATTCAATTGAAGACGTAACCCGGGGCAGAAGGTTAATTATTTCAATACCAACATACTCCAAATGAGTAGTCGATAGATTATGTGCTACGTCCCCTGATGAATTGAAACAAATTCCTATTGAGAGGAATCTGAGTAGTTGGTGGTGGAGTGCAAATGCTTGAATGGGCCAGTTAAGTCTGGTGAAGCATTCAACACATGAATGATCACAAATTTAGTGAGGTTGCCCGGTTTATTGTCGGTTTGGATGCACTCAAAGGTGTGTTTTCTTGATATTATCATGTTTTCACATCACCTTGCACTCACCTAAATCTATACCCTAGACATATACCCTCACAGTTACCAATTTTGGCTAAAAAGTTTCCCTTGGAAGGTAAGGCCGGTTCTGGCAAACCATAGGAAGGTATCGTCGTTTGAAAAAAAAAAATTGTTCGATAAAAAAAAAATCAAACGGGTATAAAAATATTGATATTAGAAAGTTTCTCCCCCTGGAAATACTAATTCTCCCCGTAGAATTAAAATTTCTCCCCCTCGACAAAATATAAGTAATGAAAAATATACAGTTTTAGATGGATGGGAAAGAGTTTATACATTTATGTGAAAATCTGGTTAAGAGCGGGTTTCAAACAAATGTATTTGAAAGCCATTATGTTGAAAAGCGAGTTATACACTGAGATGTGTATAAGTCATTTTGATTAAGCTCGAGTTATATACTGATGTGTATACAAGTCATTTAGTTGTGGCGCGAGTTATACACTGATGTGTGTATAAGTCAGTTTCCTGCAAAACAAATCAAACAACTTTTGGTACCCATTTTTGTTTGGGTCCGACAATGTTAGCGTGGGAATTAAACCACCGATAAGTTGTATCGATTTGATTTAAAGATTGAGAGTTCCAAGAAAAACTAAAACTTGATGTTTCACTGTCAAATAATTTCCGGGGAATTATTTGAGATGTTGGAGTTTTGGGAACCCATTTAGCTTTTAAGATCGAAGATGTTTTGTAAACATAAACAGGAGATGTTTTTGGCACTTGTGTAAAAGTCGTTTTAGGTGCCAACGAAAGTAAATCTTTTCTTGAGTATTTTAAAGAGTTAGTTTTGGAAAAGATTTTCATTGAAGGAATAGAATGTTTCAACACGGTTGATGGTTTAGTCTTATACATTTGAGAATGCTGGAGTCTAGAAGAGGAACCTAATTTATTTGGAGTTTTAGGTGCGGAATTTCCTCTATTAGCTTGTTTGAGAGCATTCATTTTCTTATCAGAGTGTGGTGGAACCGTGGATCTCCTAGGCGTAGGCTTGGTAGAGGAATTTACTTGTGATTTCTGTCTAGGTTTAGAATTTCCTCTGTTAATCTGAGATTGCTTGATTGTATATATATCACGATATGCCATGACAGGAGAAAACATTCTTGAGTTTTTACTTTTATTCTTTGCAGTTAAAGGAGAGTCTTTTGATTTAGATTCTAAATTTTGAATTTGTATTTGCAACTTCAGTTTCTCTTCATTAAAAGATTTTTGTGACTCATCAATTTTATTTTCTAATTCAAAAATTTTGGTTTGTAAAACTGATTTGTCGTTGTCAAAGAGTTTAGATTTTTCTTCTAGCTTAATTAACAAACCTTCGTTTTTATTTTGAGACAAAGAAAGATCTGTTTCAAGAGATGTAATTTTAGCTAGCAATTTTGTTTTCTCAACATCAAAAATATTGATTTGTTTTTGTAAATCAGATCCAAAGTTACATTCAAGTAGTTTGATTTTATCAGTCAAAATACAATTTTCAGCACAAACAGAATCATATTTTTCGATGTTCAAAATATTAACAGTATTTGTATCATGAAGTTTGTTTGTTAATTCAGCAATCTGAAGTTGCTTTGTTTCAGAATCTTTTTCAAAAGTTATAATTTTTGATTTGAAATTTGCATTTTCAGATTCAAGAGTTTGAATTTTATCAATTAAAATATTAACTTTGCAATTTCTGAAATATTCATTTAGTTTCTCACTTTTCTCCAATTTTTCTTTGTAGTCATTACTCAATCGTAGATTCGTAACATTATCATAAAACGATTTCTCAAATAGAGCATAATTATGTGTACTTGTAGTTTCCCACAACTCAACTGATTCTTTTAATTCAGAAATTTCTTTTTGATAGTGTAATTGTTGAGTTTGTAAACTAGACATTTGCTCTTTTAGCTCCCTGTTTTTATTTAGAAGTGATTTTATTAAATTGTCATCCATTTTAGCTCTTGTATTTTCAAAATGTGCAAATATCAAGTGAGAAAGGATATCAGTTTTAAACAAATGTTATCAGTTGTAGAAATGATATCGTTTAAGCCATAAGTGATAAAGTGAAAAGAAAAAAAAATATGAAAGTGATTTTACCTTTTGAGCCGAGCAGATCTTGCAGAACGTTAAAAGTGATGGAGCTTAAATTGAGATTGAGATTGATTTAAACTTGTGCCGAACACTTTATTTTGATTAGCTGAACTCTTATTTGATCGAAGCAAATTGAGGTCGGAAAAGGGATTGTTCAATAAGCAGAGATAAATGGATTAAAGTTGGTTTACTTTTGGTTTAAAAGGATTAAGTGAATGGATTAAAAAAAATGTAATTGATTTGGCCTTTTAAAAGAAATTTAGTCAACGAAAAAAAAAAAAAAATCAACGTTTAAAAGAGAGTTTTAAAAAAATATGTCATAAGTTGCTTTTGGGCTTAGATCACGTTTTTGGGTTTGGTTTGTTTATGGACTTTTAAAACTTGGGCTTAAAGGATTTGTATAAACGAATTGACAGGCTTAGCGAATTGTTAAAAAAAAATTGTATCAAACAAATTTGACAGTATTGTATTGGGCTTGTTTTGGTTTTAGGCTAATAAGTGATTTGGGCTTTAAAACAAAATCTGATAGGGCTTAAATTGTTCTGGACGAGATAAAGAAAACAAGTTCGGAAGCAGACAACGCAAGTTACAGCGTTTTTATATCCAGATTAAAATCGCCGGAATCAATCAAAAATCTTCTCGTGACGATTGATGATCAATTTGATTCGATACTGTGTTTAAATTTCAGATTCAAGATTAATTTTCGAACTCTTTTGATGTTAGTTAGAGATGAGCCGAACTTCTATTTTGTGTATATGAATCGAACACTATCTGAATCGAATTGGTTGATTTGGATGAAATTGAATCAAGTACTTTGAAGATTGTTGTTCGATGATGAATTGTTGTTCAATAATTTCGATTTTGAAGATTAAAGATTGATGAAAATTTTAGCCGAACTTCTATTTTGTGAAGAACAGTGAATTGCTGTTGGGCCGAACTTGAAGATTGGGCCGAACTAGGTGTAGTTCTTCGGGCCGAACTAGGTGTAGTTCTTCGGGCCGAATTAGGTGTTAATTAGGAACTCGGGCCGAACTATTAGACTATTCGATATGGGCCGAACTTCATCAGTCTAGAACTTCGGGCCTAACAACTTCGGGCCGAACTACTACTGGGCCGAACTACCCTTAGGCCGAAGTTGTTCTTGATCTTCATAAAGCCGAACTTCGATCGTACGTAACTTTCTTCACTTTTTTTCATTCGATTTTGCTCATTTCTTCATCAATTTGTATGATTCTTCTTTCTAAATGCTCGAAATCAACTTTCTAACACTTTGATCCGATCAAATAATCCATAACATAACACATTTGCTCAGATTTTGCAAATTACAGTCACTTTTTGAGTTTTTCACTTTTTAGCTAAAATCATCAAATTGAAGGTCGATTGTTGATGGAATTGATCTGGAATTGATTCTATTGTGTTTAGAAACACTGGAGAAACACTAATCCATGATTAAATCTTCAATTCCAACGAAAAATTTACAACATTAAATTTTCAATGACGAACGAACTTTTTCTTCAATTTTCTCAGATCTTGATCGAATTAAGCTGAATTTGGATCCACTCACAGAGAGTTTTTGCTCTGATACCACTTGTTAGATCATATTCAACTAAGATTGAGCTAATTCATGAAGATTCAAGTGAGAAATTGAAGATTTGAGTGAGTGTGTGTTCTTGGTGTAAGTGTGTGTAACGAGAGAGAATGAACTGCTTTCAATATTGTATTTCAGTTAAAGTGAGAGGAAAGCTTACATTGAAAGACAAACATACATGAATTTATACCATCTACCACTTAACAAGGAACTTGTTAACTAACGGACTTAAAGGTCAAAACTATTACAATTTTGGTCCTAACATTTGTATCTTGCTTCATTCAAAAGATGCCTAAATCATTCTTCATCACATTTGTATCCATGGGCTTCGAAGATTTTCTTCATTTCACCTCGACGAACTTCACATTTTTCATGATGATTCCGATAAATCTTAATTATCATGAGGGGGAGAAAATTTACTAAGAAGTTCAGTTTATGAAGAAAATGCTTACAAGATTTACGAAGATATATTAGCCCAGTTTACTCCACGTCAAAAAGACATATGCACCGATTAAGGGGGAGTAAACGAGAAACCGAAGAAGATTCATTAAGACATAATTGTTTGTTCGAGGGGGAGCGTAAACTTTAACAACAATTTATCCCTAACAACAATTATCAATGATCATAAATCGACAAAGTCACAACTTTAACAAAAGACTTCCGCTACAAAACAACTCTATCTATCTATGGGTCTACATTTTTGTCGATGTACATGAAATAATTTGTGAAGAAAAAGAAACCGACTTATCTTCAGAAATTTCTCACAAATCCTCAACATTTCCATTTCAAATCTTAAACTGACAAATCATTCTATCCAAACCACAAATTCACATTCTTATCCATTTCAAAATTTAACCGTTTAAATCTTTCTTTCCAAACTCCATAACAACCATATCCATTCAAAAACTTAACTGTTCTATTCTGTTGTTCATATCAAACACAAATTATCCACATTCATCCAAATCCTAAATGTACATATCATTTTTCCATTCATACAAAACTTATATACATACACATCCAAAACTTTGATTGACAAATCATTCAAAAACATTATCATTATATACTCATCCTCTACCACAAAATTCAAAAACAACTTCTCCATTATCTGAAAACCCAGTTAAATCCTTACTTAACTGATATTCCATTTCTTAAAATTTTCAAATCTTTAGTAAATCAGTTATAGGATTTCCTCACTCAAACATTATCAACGAAAAACATATTCTCTTTGAGTACCTTAAACTTCCAGATTTCTCAAATGTTTTGTTCTTAAAAATACAGAAAAACATTTTCTTGCCAAAGATAGATGATAACTAGAATCTGAAGTTTGAAGACTGGGATGAAGTATTAAAGATCAAAAAGGGGGAGATTGTTAGGACCAAAATTGTAATATTTTTGACCTTTAAGTCCGTTAGTTAACAAGTTCCTTGTTAAGTGGTAGATGGTATAAATTCATGTATGTTTGTCTTTCAATGTAAGCTTTCCTCTCACTTTAACTGAAATACAATATTGAAAGCAGTTCATTCTCTCTCGTTACACACACTTACACCAAGAACACACACTCACTCAAATCTTCAATTTCTCACTTGAATCTTCATGAATTAGCTCAATCTTAGTTGAATATGATCTAACATCTACTAATTAGAGAATCGCAAGTTTATGTTAAAACTTTTGATTTTACAACTATTGAGCTTCTCAATCTTTATAAACATGATTTATTTAATATTATAATAAATGCAACATCAACATGAAACTCATTTTTTTATATTTTATTATACATATACAAACGAAAATAAGCATACATTCAACAACCACCAATATATTTAATTAATATTTTCCTACTAATTAGAGAATCGCAAGATGTGAAAAATGGCTATCAAAACCTATTAACAACAATTTGTGACCAATGATAAGATATTCATCTTAAATAATTATGATAATCTAATTTTTATACAAAATGTACGTAAACAACGAATAACAATTTTATACATATATAAAAAGAGGTTGTGTAATTTTAAACAAAAACAACTAACATACCCTCTCTAAAACAAAATCATAAAGATTATGTTGGATTACCAAGTAATAACGACGATAAATAACAAAAGTCCTATATATCTTTGTTGTTGACTTCATTTGTTAAGTATTTCTTTTGGATGCACCTTTAGAGTGTTAAATTTTTTGTAATATGAGAATGAGTATTTATAGATGCTAATGTGTAAGATTAATAAAACTTGAAAAGTAATCTTCATTGATCTTTGCTGATTAGCGTTCTGTTAACAATTTCAACTAGGCTTCTCCAATTCTGAGTTTAAATGGTAAGGAATTTTTTTTGGATTTTCAGTTTAGGAAGATTCTGGATCCTTGAGCTAAATGGTGGTTTAACACTGCATTTTGGGTCACAATTTGGGCAGTTGACATAAAAAATGACCGGTTATTTTGTTTATTGTAAATTACAAGGATGATCATGAGGTTTACCTCAAACTTCACATATGTTCCTTTACATCAAAACATTACATCGCTTCTTGGAGACTTTTTGTACCTACAATCATTTGATTTAACGCTCCTTGAATATTTTAACAGAAAAAAGATTATTGGTGTAGTTTAAAAGGACTACTAATATGATTTTCCAAAAGAAAAATCTAACCGACATAAGGCTAAAAGATTGTAAGTGTAAAAGATTTTCAAAAAAGAATTACAAGTGTACTTTTTAAATTAATGACAATATTTGAAACTGAAGAACTATCATTGTAAATTACTCTTTTGTTTATATGTCCCTGGCCACTTTGGCACTCCGAGCCTAATCATGTTTTTAGTATTTCTGTATAACGTCATGTTGTTGGTGTTAGCCTTGTATTTCTTTTGTTTCCATGTTGGTTGTAATTTTTTTTTTCCCTTCAAAAAGATAGATCAGGAAATGAGCTTCGGCATTGCCATCACCCATACCCAATCAACCATATATATATATATATATATATATATATATATATATATATATATATATATATATATATATATATATATATATATATATATATATATATATATATATATAGATTTTAAATAATATTAATGAACTTTAATTTTTACTATTTTAAAAGATACAAATAATATAATTTTTAATTTAAATAGAAATTTGATATTCATTAATTACAAATAATATATGCATTAAGAGTTTGTTTGGTTGGTCGGAATGAAATGAAAACATAATGAAATGAAGATAGTAATAGAATGAGTCATTACATTCACTTGTCATGTTTGATTGTCTTTAAATTATCCGTATGAATGAAATTATAAATAAGAAAATAGACAAATATACCCTCTAATAGAAATCAAGTTGAATTCTTTTTTTAAACTTGAATAACCGATTAAGTTTTCTAGCTGTGATTTCCAAAGAATTCTTATCATCTCATCCTCTTATGTTTCCAACTAGTTGGTGATACCCGCGCGTTGTCGCGGGGTTTTCGTACAATACGCAAAGATAGTTTGACTTTTTAAGGCAAATATAATATTTTCCATATCAAGTTCTGTAGATACAGATTCTAGTTTGTGCTACAACACTTTGTATATTTATAGAATTTGTCATAAGATCCAATGTAGTTCGTTATTTATCTAGAAAATTATAAAGTTAATGTCAAAGATTCATGTTATAAAGTGAATCTTTGTCTATATATCTACATTTTATCTACAAATTTATAAAATTAATGTCAAAGATTTGTGTTATAAAGTGAGCAATTTGTATCTATATTTGTGTCTGTAAAACCCATTTGACCCGTTCCTTGTAGCTTTGTTTTTCGTTTTTAACCATTTGACCTGTTAGATATAGAACATAATCAAAATCTATTGATGATTAGAAAATTCAAATGCATTTAGCCAAAATTATAAAATCAAATCAAATAAATTTAGATCATACAAATTTCAAGTAACTGCATCAGGGATACCCACAGGCCAAAACCCAATTCATTATATTCTTTATCGGATATGGTAAATGCACATACGCATACTAGCTACATAACCCGCCCGATGGGCGGGTATGCTCCAAAATTTATGGAATAGATATGTGAAAGTCTTTAAAATTTACTGTTTTTAAAAGATGATTTGGATTGATTATTTAAACAGGTCGATTTTATAGTAAACTGCATTTACCGTGATTCAAGGATTTATTTTAGGATATGATCAAATATTTCAAAACAGTATATTCCTTTTGGAAAAGGAGATAATACATGGAAATCATCTTTTAAATACTAATTGCCTTTCATTTTGGAAAAAATATAATGTATTCCAAATTGAGATTGTATATTAAAAAAAAATTAAAAAGTATACGGGTATAGATTATGTAAATCACCTTATAGTGCTCGCCGGTCAAATTCCGGAAATTTGTAATTTAATTCTGTAAATTGACAATGCCGTAATTAAGCATCCATGATTGTGTATTTTATTTATGGGTATAATTAATTGGCCGTAAATATTGCTAATTAGGCTGTCTGTAGTCAATAAGCAAGATCTGGTTGCCTGATTTACCGGGTTTTATTAACTGCTAATTGTTTCCGGATTGTGTAGGTTATGAAGATTGAACGGACCAATGCCAAAATTACACGTGGCATTGTCCACCAATCATAAGCCGTCGTTATGATGAGGTGGCATGAAGCCATCATGTGTAGGCTCATATATAGGGGAGGATTAGTTCTTACAAAAACCAAAAGTCAAAATAACATCTAAACCTATCAATTTAACCTCTAATTATCTAAAAAAGTCAAAGCTTAAAAACAGGTTTCTAAGAAATAACAAATCAAAACCAGAACTAATTCATTAAGTTCTGCTAGCCAAAATGCGTCACTGCATCCACGCATATATGTTCTTAATGAAAGTAAAAGTCAAAATTTCCTAGCAATGATTTTGGTTCCTAATTAGCATAAAAAAATGGCTACTGCCCGTTTACTACTCCAACCGTGTTACTTCTCCTAAGAAACCTCAAAACCCTTCTAAAAACTCTCAAATGTGGATGAATATTTCTTGTACCATCTTCACACTCGTAAATTTTAAAGTAAAATGGAAGAGTTTATGTTTGAAAAAGAAAACCATATTCATAATATGGAAGAGGTGTTCATACGAAAAACATACTGCCGATATTCATTATTTCGCTTTAAAATGCCTAGATCCTTTAAAAATTCTTTCCTCAAATTTAAACATCAGTAATGTTTAGTGATTTAAACAATATGTTAGTTTCCACATTAATTATAAATTAGAATTACAATTAGAATTAGGAATCTCTTATAAGTCCTAAATATTAGTGAAATATATGCAAAATAGACTTTTTGTTAGGGTCAAATATATTGTATCTAATAGTATAGGGACTAGATATGACAAGTTGTAATAGTTTCAATCTAGTCATTAGCCTTAGTCAAATGGAGTCAAGCTTAATTAGATGGTAATTAAGCTTGTTTAGCTATGAGGTATAAATACCTTATGTTAAGGCTTAATTTGTAAGCTTTCCATCATTAATTGAATTACAATTTGAAAGCTAACCTTTCCCTCCATCTTTCTCTCTCAACTAACCCACACACACTCAAACACCAAGAACACACACACTTAAGCAAATCTTCCATTTCTCACCTCAAATCTTCATGGATTAGCTTGATTCTAGTCTTAAACGATCTAACAAGTGGTATCAGAGCCCGAATTTGTGTAAGTAGTTCGGCCCATCTATAGTTCGGCCCGAATTTGTGTAAGTAGTTCGGCCCAATTCCTTCATAAACATAGTTCGGCCCAATCCCTTTTCACCTAGTTCGACTCAACAAATCTGATCGAACAATCAACAACTTCGGCTTCAATTCGGTCAACAACTTCAACACTGTATCGATTTCAACATCGATTCATCAAAAGATCAGATTCAATCAAATAATTGATTCATCAAAACTGATTTCAACAAAATCAAAATACAAGTGTTCGACTTCATACTTCGGCTACTCAAGTTCGTTCTTCACAAGTGTTTGTCAAAAGGTTGGATCTTTTCTATACTTCTATAAACAAACTGATAAACAATCGGCAATCATAATGGATTCTGAACATAAACATAATCGATTCCGAACAAAATCGATTCCAACATCAAAAGAATTGTCCAGAATATAATCTTCCAAAATCGATTCAGTCTTCGATTTCTGATTTCACCAGCAATTCCGAAATCAATTCAACAATTTTCAGCAATTCCGAAATCAATCTTCAACAATTCCGAAATCAATTCAATTCGATCATATCATGAACATCGGATTACACATCTGCATATCGAAGATTCGTTGAAAAACCTGGCATCTACAACTCTTCAAAGTGTTCGGAATCTACAACTCTTCAAAAACGATTTCAAAAAGATCGATTTCAAAATCAAACGACTTCCGATCTTCGATTCCACAATTGAAGATCTTCGATCTTCGGCTTGCTTCAATTCCAGTTCACGTCCAGATCATTGTTCGATCCATTCTTCGCCTGCCTCTTGAACTGTACGAGACCCAATATCCACTTTAATGTGTTCGGCCCAACACTTAATAATTTTGATATTTGATTACAAATTAAACTTTTCAAGCCCACATCTAACTTCAAGCCCAAGATACTACATCTCGACCCAACTTTAATTACAATTTTCTTTTAAAAAACAATTTTTTTACGCAATTTTTTTTGTTTTGGTCAAACTTGAATTTTTTTTTTAAAACCCATATCATAAATTTTTTTTAACCCGAACTTTAAAACTTTTAAATTTTTTTTTCTCTTTTCCAAACCCGATTAAGTTCTCAAAGTGTTCTCAAAAATTTTTACCCAATATCCTAATCATCGCTAAAATGGAAAAACCTACACCAGCTATCAATGATGATATGGATAAAGATCCTCAGGCAGTGCTAAAGGCTATGACTTTTATTTCAAACTATAAGAAGAAATATAATTCAAAGCCTACAAACAATAATCTGAGATCTTCATCCGACATTAAACCTGATCTAAATGCTACAATCTCAAATGAAAAGTCAACCATCACACGTTTGAATGCTACAAAGAAACCAATCGTTCTTGATTCAGCGTATTATAAACGTAAGATGTTGAGGACTAAACAGATTGAGACTGCAAAAGTGTTATTAGCTGCAAATGAAGTACATTCGGCAAATCTATGCTTTATGGCACGTGAAAACGCCGAAATTTCTGAACGTTTATCTGATGATGCCAACAAAGAAATAGAGGTAATTAATTCTTTCTTATCTCATTCTTCACATTTAATTGATTCTGAAAATTGTTTTGTAACAAACCAGAATTCTGAAATTGAATCTTTAAAACAAAACCTTTTGAATGAAAAAGAATTAAATACTTTACTTCAAGAAAAATTAGCTGATTTAGAAAACGAAAATGAACAATTTGTTGATCATAATACACAACTCGTTCATTTTATTAAACAAAATAAAAATTTTGATAAAAAGAATCTGACGTTACAAAATCGAATTTCAGAATTGACTGTTAAATATGAGACTGATATTCAACATTTGTCTCATACTATTTCTGAACAAGAAATTGAATTGACCAATCTTAAAAATACACAAAGTTCCACATCAAATGCTGACAATGCTAAATATTACAAGTTATACATTGACACATGGCATGAATATCAAATAACAAAAAACTGGTTGGAACGCAAACAAAAAGAATTTGATGACAATGAGACTCAGTTTAAATCCTTAACCTCACAAATTAAAGAATTGTCTGAAACTTTACATGAAAATGACATTCAAAAATCACGAGAATTAAATACCAAACAAAATGTCATTCATCAACTTCAAAATGATAAAATTCAACTTTCTTCTCACATCAAACACTTAGAAGAAATAATTGCCAAACGAGGTCAAACTGATCAAACAATTCATTTAAACAAGCCTAAAGACTTCAAATACTTCAATTCAAGAGAAGGACTGGGAGCTGATAATCCAGAATATCTGAAGATGGCTTGTAATGTGCTTCCAACACTGTATGATTCCAAATACATACATGTTGATGTTTGGCAGAGTTTCCTTCGCATAACAGATGAGGAAGAAGAAATTGAAACGTTTAACAGAGCAAAGAAGGAAAATGCACAAATTAGTTTTAACTATGCTGAATTAAATAAAACATATGAAACTAAAAAGGCAAAATTTGAAAATGATGATTATTTTCCAATTATAAAACCAGAAGAATTTGAAATTACAGGAAATGCCGTTCTTCAACAAAAAGTAACACCAAAGATTTATGTTCCTTCTCTAATTCTAGAAAAGAAAATTTGTCAACTGGAAAATGAAATCGACAAAACACATAAGGCATTTGACAAAGAAAAATCAGTTTTACAATCCAAAATTTTTGAATTAGAAACTAAAATTGATAAAACACATAAATCTTTTGATGAAGACAAATTAAAGTTACAAACGACAATTCAAAATTTAGAATCTAAATCATCTCATATTCAGAAGTTTAAGAAGCCTAGTGCATCTTTGAAATTAGATTCTCCTTTAACTGCAACGAAAAAATGCAATAAATCAAGAATGTTTTCTCCTGTAATGGCATATCGTGATTTATATACAATCAAACAATCTAAGATCAACAGAGGAAATTATAAACCTAAACCGAAATCACAAGTCAGTTCCTCTACCAAGCCTAAGCATAGGAGATCCACGGTTCCACCAAACTCTGATAAGAAATTGAGTGCTCTCAAACAAGATATTAGAGGAAATTCCGCACCTAAAACTCCAAATCCATTAGGTTCCTCTTCTAGACTTCAGCATTCTCAAATGTATAAAACTAAACCATCAACCGTGTTGAAACATTCTACATCTTCAAAGAAAATCTTTTTCAAATCTAAATCGTTAAAATATTCGAGAAATGATTTACTTTCCTTGGCACCTAAAACAGCTTTTACTCAAGTGCCAAAAACAACTCCTAAATCTTCAACGATCTTCAAAGAAATATGGGTTCCTAAAACTCCAAAATCTCAAATAATTCCCCGGAAATTATTTGACAGTGAAACATCATGTTTCAGCTTTTCTTGGAATTCTATATCTTTAAATCAAATCGATACAACTTATCAGTGGTTTAATTCCCACACTAACATTGTCGGACCCAAACAAAGATGGGTACCAAAAGTTGTTTGATTTGTTTTGCAGGAAAATGACTTATACACAAAACAGTGTATAACTCGCGTTTCATCAAAATGACTTATACATAATTCAGTGTATAACTCGAACCTCATCGTAAATGACTTATACACAAAACGGTGTATAACTCGCACTTCAACTTAATGACTTATACACGCATCAGTGTATAACTCGATCTTCATTAAAGGACTTATACACAAAACGGTGTATAACTCGAACCTCATCGTAAAGGACTTATATACACTTCAGTATATGACTCGAGCTTTATCAAATGACTTATACACATTTCAGTGTATAACTCGCGCTTCATCTAAATGACTTATGCACATATCAGTGTATAACTCGCTTTTCAACATAATGGCTTTCACGTACATAAGCTTGAAACCCGCTCAAAACCAGTTTTCCACATAACTGTAAAAATTCTTTCCCACTCCTCTAAATCTGTAAATTTTCATTCTTTATTTTGTCGAGGGGGAGAAATTCTAATTCTACGGGGAGAATTATTATTTCCAGGGGAGAAACTTTCTAATATCAATACTTTTATACCCGTTTGAATTTTTTTTTAATGATACATTTTTTTTTATCAAACGACAATACCTTCCTATGGTTTGCCAAAACCGGCCTAACCTTCCAAGGGAATTACTTTTTAGCCAAAATTGGTAAATGTGAGGGTATATGTCTAGGGTATAGATTTAGGTGAGTGCAAGGTGATGTGAAAACATGATAATATCAAGAAAACACACCTTTGAGTGCTTCCAAACCGACAATAAACCGGGCAACCTCACAAACTTTGTGTTCATTCATGTGTTGAATGATTCACCAGACTTAACTGGCCCAGTCAAGCATTTGCACTCCACCACCAACCACTCAGATTCCTCTCAACAGGAATTTGTTTCAATTCATTAGGGGACGTAGCACATAATCTATCGACTGCTCATTCGGAGTATGTTGGTATTGAAATTTAACCTTCTGCCCCGGGTTACGTCTTCAATTGAATGCACAATGTGTCTAGATCTCATCGACAAATATTTCCAATTTAGGACACATACACTATTGAATATGAATCTCCGTGTATTCATCGGAACACTCATAGTGGCATCACAATCTGGTGTTTCACGAGGATTGAGTGGAAATCCTGCTAGAGCTAAAATTGCGCCAACTCTAATCGCAGGTCACACATTTGAATCAATGGTTGTGCAAACGACTATCGATTCATACCGTGTGTTAACGGATACTCTATGTGAGTCCGGTATTTCCTCAATTGTTCAAGTTGCTGTGCCTAAACTTTTAAATCATAAAGGCAACAACTTATGCCGGAAACACATTTTCCGATGAAAAATACATGTTATTCTTACAAAGTAACATCATAAATGCTGATAAATTGCACATGAGCGTTAGAGTTCACTCTCAAATTACTCCTATGATCTGCTATAACCGGTATGATCTTCCCCAGGAGCCACCTACAATATAGGATAATATGTCAGGGTACATAGGTCTAGGTGAGCAGAATCAAGTATCACGGGATCTTGATTGGGGTGCGCCGAGATAAAATTTGAGAGGGGGAATGTAGTAGGGGGTGCAATTCAGCTATACATGGTAAAATGAAATGAGGGAGTAGTCGAAAAATGAATATGTAAGCTTGAGTGAGGAGGGTGTGACAGGGTTAAAGAAAACGAAAAACCCTTACCAAACTGATAAAAAGCCGGGTAGCCACGTCTCTATCAGATTGCATGTGTTGCTCTCTGATATTGAAAAAGACATCATGGAACCCAGTGATGCAATGCACAACCCCCCCAGCCACTCAAGTATTTCTTAAAAAGTACTTGTTTCATTTCCACGGAGATTAGCTCATATGCTATCGACATCTCACTTGGAGATTGTTGATATTGAAACAGAGGACAAGTATCTCCAGTCCTCGCCTTCGTTTGTCCACTAATTGAGTCTAGAACCGAAATACACTTTTTGGACACAAGGCATAATACTAAGCTTATCTTTGTGATAAAGCCGGAACATTCATAGTGATACCAACGTTCTTGGTATTCCACGATGATTGAATGGAAATCCTACCAGTGCTAACATCTATTCCAACACTGAACGTAGGTCACACAGTTTGTGTAACTGTTGTGTCAACGGGTAATCTATGTGATCCCGGTTTTCCCGACTTAGTTCGATCATTGAGATTAAATGACAAACGATTTGATCGGATATCTACATCATCAACTTAGGTTCGGTTTTCGATGATACAATGTGATGTATATTGATTCATTCAAAATATGAATATATCACTCTACTTCACATTTTGTATCCATGGGCTTCGAAGATTTTCTTCATTTCACCTCGATGAACTTCACATTTTTCATGATGGTTCCGATATATCTTAATCATCATGAGGGGGAGAAAATTTACTAAGAAGTTCAGTTTATGAAGACAAATGCTTACAAGACTTAAGAGAATATATTAGCCCAGTTTACTCCAAATCAAAAAGACATATGCACCGATTAAGGGGGAGTAAACAAGAAACCGAAAAAGATTTGTTGAAGAATAATTGTTCGTTTGAGGGGGAGCACGAATCTTATCCACATTTTTCTCTCAACAACAATTATCAATAATCATAAATTGACAAAGCCACAACTTCGAGAAAAGACTTCCGCTACAAAACAACTCTATCCATGGGTCTACATTTTAGTCGATTTACATGAAATAATTTGTGAAGAAAAAGAAACCGTCTCATCTTCAGAAATTTCTCACAAATTCTCAACATTTCCATTACAAATCTTAAACCGTCAAATCATTCTACTCAAACCACAAATTCACATTCATATCCATACAAAAGCAAAACTGTACAAATCTTTTGTATCATACAAAATACATATCATCCACATTCATTCAAATCTTAAATGTATATATCATTCTTTCCTATATACAAACATACACACACACACACACACATTCAAAACCTTTAACTTTCAAATCATTCTTTACATAATTCAAAACCATCATTATCCCATCCTCATAAATCTCTATCCAAAACTAAATCCCCAGCATTTCTAAATCCCAGTCAAATTCCTATCAAACAGATGTTTCATTTCCAGAATTTTTAAATTGTTAAATATACTCGTTTGAAGGAAGACATGGATGTAGTTCTAAAAGTTCGAAAAGAGGGAGATTGGATAATGATCAAGACAAATTAAGTCAAGACTCCATGAAATCTTCTGAGATACTTTACATTGGTTGAAAAGCCGATTAAAAGTTTTATTCTTATCTGATTATCAAAAGCTGAAACTAATACTACATCAAAAATACTTAAACGATTAATTCAGTTTCAGACTTTGCTAGAGAAGAAGATTTCAAGAACAGGCTAATTCAAACTATTGATACAAAGGGGGAGATTGTTAGGGTCAAATATATTGTATCTAATAGTATAGGGACTAGATATGACAAGTTGTAATAGTTTCAATCTAGTCATTAGCCTTAGTCAAATGGAGTCAAGCTTAATTAGATGGTAATTAAGCTTGTTTAGCTATGTGGTATAAATACCTTATGTTAAGGCTTAATTTGTAAGCTTTCCATCATTAATTGAATTACAATTTGAAAGCTAACCTTTCCCTCCATCTTTCTCTCTCAACTAACCCACACACACTCAAACACCAAGAACACACACACTTAAGCAAATCTTCCATTTCTCACCTCAAATCTTCATGGATTAGCTTGATTCTAGTCTTAAACGATCTAACACTTTTGTTCAACCTGCGACTATTGTGAGACATCTTCTAATCAACAACCAAAAATGGGGTTCTTACGATTTTCATCAGAATTAAAACTGAGATTCAACTCAGGTTGCATTTTGTTCAATAAAACTTACATGAAGGTGAAGTGGAGCAAAGAAGTTGAACACCAAAATGGAAAGTTAAAAAAAGATTAGAAAATTGAACCCCCCGGGAAAATGAATGAAAGTTATTAGTTACCTGAAGAGGATTACTGAAGCAGGAGACTTAAAGTTGAAACCCCAAAACTGAAAATATTCATATATTACATCCATTTTAATATAAACATTTTCTGTTTAAACATACTTGTAAAAGTGTTTCATTATTGGAAGAAACATAACTGTTTTGAATAACAACTGATGAACCTGAATTCGATTAAAATCCAGTGATAGAATTCAATCAAATAAGCATCATGGAAATAAATAAGCATATCCAAATCAAAAAAATAATAAATTTTAAAATTTACATAAAATTACATTTTGACTTAATTTCTCCTCAGCTTGATTCCTCAATAGAATTTGTAATACCTGTTGAACCACACATAGTTAGAAGAAACCCTGAGTTGAATTCAGGGCTGACTTGCTAATTCATCCCCTTAAACTTGAAACCCTAGTTTTGGAATGAATTACATATTAGAAGATTATAGGGGTTTCAAGGGAAGATTTTAAAAGATTAGAATATAGAAAGAAGATTGAAAGTTGTGGTGTAAAACTAAATAAGAGAAGCAGTCGGAGACACGAATCGGCGATAAGCGTAGCAGGAGGTGGAATCTGTAATCGTTTCCTTAAGCAGCAGCAGCTGACAGGATCAGTGGGCATGGACTTGCTCCCTTTGTAAATGGCTGAAACAATTGCTCGTTATTCTTCTTCTGAATAAGCAAGCATATGTCTTCCTTCATCGACCTCGTAATCTCCTCCACTTTATATATGTCAAATTACGTTATGCATTGTTGAATTTACTATAGCTCTTGCACCAACATCTCGCTTGCTACATTCAGCAACAAATTAGGTTTATATGATATAAAAGGACCTATTCCTGTACGTTTTCCTACCACCTGATACCAATTGAGCTTGAAGATGCAATGCAATTGTTTTCGTTTTAGGCTCCAGTAAGCTTATTGTCAAATTTAATCCATTTTCAGATCCCGTCCTTTTATTAATGGCCATCATCCAGGTAGAAACTTGTAAGGATCGAATTACATCTGCACTTGAAATCCTAAGACCAACTAAGATCAAATTGAGAGTGATATTGAGAGAGAGATTGAGATGAATGAGATTCACTATATTGATTATGAACTCTTACATTCTCCAAATGAGGTTAACAGACTTATATACAAAGGCAAGTGAAAAAGTCAAACTCTAACAACTAGATAACCTACTGTAACAGAATAAGTTAAGTTAACTAAACTATGGTTAACTTATATATAGACTACATCTGCTTGCATGCATTGAAGTGCTTCACATGGTTCTTGTATTGAGTTGATATTTGGCTGGCAAGGTGTGTGCCATTACCCCCCTCGCAAGTTGGCAATGTGTAGGGATCACATATGCCAAACTTGGATATGCAAATGTGATGAGGTGTCCTGTTGAGACCTTTTGTTAACACATCAGCAGTCTGGGCATCTAAAGGGATAAAGGTAGGGGAAATTTTGCCTTCTTTAATTTTGTCTCTTACAAAGTGGCAATCTATTTCAATGTGCTTAGTGCGAGCATGTTGAACCGGATTAGAAGCAAGTGAGACTGCAGAAGCATTGTCACAAAAAACAGTAGTAGCACCAGTACAGGGAACATGTAGGTCCTGCAATAGACATTTAAGCCAGGAAATTTCACATGTGCAGTCTGCAAGAGCCCTGTATTCAGCTTCTGTGGAGGATCGGGAAATAACAGTTTGTTTCTTGGATAACCAAGAAATAAGACAGGAACCCAGAAAAATACAGTAACCAGTAACAGATATCCTGGACATAGGGCAATTAGCCCAATCACTATCTGTTCGGCCCAAAATCAAATAATTCCAAATCAAGTTTTCAAGCCCAAATAAATAAATCATGTATCTCGATCCAAATTTTTTTTAAGTCATCTTGCCAAATTTGCCAAATAAATCATTTTGCCAAATTTGACAAATTTTCAATGCAAATCAATATAAATAAAATTTTTGACAAAAATTTTCTATATAAATCAAATTTTTTTTTTCATCTCGACACATCTCAAAATCAAAATTTTTTTTAATGTTAAATTTTTACATTTTTTAAACACGAGAACTTTTACCCAAACCTAAAAAATTTTTACACTTCTCGGCTCAAACTTTTAATTTTTACATTTTTTTTGAAAGGTCTTAAAAGAAAATTTTCACATCTTTAAACACAAGAACTTTAACCCAAAAATCCTAATAATCACAAGAATGGACAAATCTACACCAGCAATAACTGATGATTTGGATAAAGAACTTCAAGATGTACTACGAGTTATGGCACAAATGTCAGACTATGAGAAGATATATAATTCAAAGCCTACAAACGATAATCTGAGACCTTCATCCGACACTAAACCTGATCTCAATGCTACAATCTCAAATGAAAAGTCAATTATCACACCTTTGGATGCTACAAAGAAATCAATCGTTCATGATTCAGCATATTATAAACGTAAGATGTTGAGGACTAAACATCTTGAGACTGCAAAAGTGTTACTAGCTGCAAATGAAGAACATTCAGCAAATTTATGTTTCATGGCACGTGAAAATGCTGAAATCTCTGATCATTTCAATGAAGAGGCTACCAAAGAAATAGAGGTAATCAGTTCTCTCTTATCTAATTCTTCAAATACAATTGACTGTTAAATATGAGACTGATATTCAACATTTGTCTCATACTATTTCTGAACAAGAAATTGAATTGACCAATCTTAAAAATACACAAAGTTCCACATCAAATGCTGACAATGCTAAATATTACAAGTTATACATTGACACATGGCATGAATATCAAATAACAAAAAACTGGTTGGAACGCAAACAAAAAGAATTTGATGACAATGAGACTCAGTTTAAATATAATGATTCACCAGACTTAACTGGCCAAGTCAAGCATTTGCACTCCACCACCAACCACTCAGATTCCTCTCAACAGGAATTTGTTTCAATTCATCAGGGGACGTAGCACATAATCTATCGACTGCTCATTCGGAGTATGTTGGTATTGAAATAATTAACCTTCTGCCCCGGGTTACGTCTTCAATTGAATGCACAATGTGTCTAGATCTCATCGACAAATATTTCCAATTTAGGACACATACACTATTGAAAATGAATCTCCGTGTATTCATCGGAACACTCATAGTGGCATCACAATTTGGTGTTTCACGAGGATTGAGTGGAAATCCTGCTAGAGCTACAATTGAGCCAACTCTAAACGCAGGTCACACATGTGAATCAATGGTTGTGCAAACGACTATCGATTCATACCGTGTGTTAACGGATACTCTATGTGAGTCCGGTATTTCCTCAATTGTTCAAGTTGTTGTGCCTAAACTTTTATATCATAAAGGCAACAACTTATGCTGGAAACACATTTTCCGATGAAAAATCCATGTTATTCTTACAAAGTAACATCATAAATGCTGATAATTTGCACATGAGCGTTATAGTTCACTCTCAAATTACTCCTATGATCTGCTATAACCGGCATGATCTTCCCCAGGAGCCACCTACAATATAGGACAATATGTAAGGGTACATAGGTCTAGGTGAGCAGAATCAAGTATCACGGGATCTTGATTGGGGTGCGCAGAGATAAAATTTGAGAGGGGGAATGTAGTATGGGGTGCATTTCAGCTATACATGGTAAAATGAAATGAGGGAGTAGTCGAAAAATTAAAAAGTAAGCTTGAGTGAGGAGGGTGTGACAGGGTTAAAGAAAACGAAAAACCCTTCCCAAACTGATAAAAGCCGGGTTGCCACGTCTCTATCAGATTGCATGTGTTGCTCTCTGATATTGAAATAGACATCATGGACCCAGTGATGCAATGCACAACCCCCCAGCCACTCAAGTATTTCTTAAAAAAGTACTTGTTTCATTTCCACGGAGACTATCTCATATGCTATCGACATCTCACTTGGAGTTTGTTGATATTGAAACAGAGGACAAGTCTCTCCAGTCCTCGCCTTCGTTTGTCCACTAATTGAGTCTAGAACCGCAATACACTTTTAGGACACAAGGCATAATACCAAGCTTATCTTTGTGATAAAGCCGGAACATTCATAGTGATACCAACATTCTTGGTATTCCACGATGATTGAATGGAAATCCTACCAGTGCTAACATCTATTCCAACACTGAACGTAGGTCACACAGTTTGTGTAACTGTTGTGTTAACGGGTAATCTATGTGATCCCGGTTTGCCCTATTTTGATTCGATCATTGAGATTAAATGCCAAATGATTTGATCGGATATCTATATCATCAACTTGGATTCGGTTTTCGATTATACAATGTGATGTATCTTGCTTCATTCAAAAGATGCATAAATCATTCTTCATCACATTTGTATCCATGGGCTTCGAAGATTTTCTTCATTTCACCTCGACGAACTTCACATTTTTCATGATGATTCCGATAAATCTTAATCATCATGAGGGGGAGAAAATTTAATAAGAAGTTCAGTTTATGAAGAAATTGCTTTCAAGACTTAAGAAGATATATTAGCCCAGTTTACTCCACTTCAAAAAGACATATGCACCGATTAAGGGGGGAGTTAAACAAGAAACCGAAGAAGATTTGTTAAAGAATAATTGTTTGTTCGAGGGGAAGCGTAAACTTCATCAACATTTTATCCCTAACAACAATTATCAATGATCATAAATCGACAAAGCCACAACTTTGAGAAAAGACTTCCGCTACAAATAACTCTATCTATCCATGGGTCTACATTTTCGTCGATTTACATGAAATAATTTGTGAAGAAAAAGAAACCGACTTATCTTCAGAAATTTCTCACAAATCCTCAACATTTTCATTTCAAATCTTAAACTGACAAATCATTCTATCCAAACCACAAATTCACATCCTTATCCATTTCAAAATTTAACCGTTTAAATCTTTCTTTCCAAACTCCATAACAACCACATACATACAAAAGCTTAACTGTACAAATCTTTTGTTCCATACAAATACAAATTAAAATTATCCACATTCATCCAAATCCTAAATGTACATATCATTTTTCCATTCATACGAAACTTATATACATACACATCCAAAACTTTGATTGACAAATCATTCAAAAACATTATCATTATATACTCATCCTCTACCACAAAATTCAAAAACAACTTCTCCATTATCTGAAAACCCAGTCAAATCCTTACTTAACTGATTTTCCTTTCCCAAAATTTACAAATCTTTAGTAAATCAGTCATAGGATTTCCTCTCTCAAACATTATCAACGAAAAACATATTCTCTTTGAGTACCTTAAACTTCCAGATTTCTCAAATGTTTTGTTCTTAAAATTACAGAAAAACATTTTCTTGCCAAAGATAGATGATAACAAGAATCTGAAGTTTGAAGACTGGGATGAAGTATTAAAGATCAAAAAGGGGGAGATTGTTAGGACCAAAATTGTAATAGTTTTGATCTTTAAGTCCGTTAGTTAACAAGTTCCTTGTTAAATGGTAGATGGTATAAATACATGTAATTTTGACTTACAATGTAAGCTTTCCCACACTTTACAGATATACAATTTAGAAAGCTGTTCATCCATCTCGTTCTCTCTCGTTTACACACACTTACACCAACTACACACACTTACACAAATCTTCTATTTCTCACTTGAATATTCATGAATTAGCTTGATTCTAGTCTTAAACGATCTATCACTATCACAGTAGGCAAGGAGAGTTAATGGATTCTTTTTGGGAAAAATAATCCTTGTCCAGGAGAAAGTTTTATGTATCTTAAGACTTTTAGCAAGGCTTTGAGATGTGTGGTTTTTGGGTTATGGGAGTATTGACTCAAGTGTTGGGCAGCAAATGATAAATCAGGACGAGTGATTGTTAAGTGTAGCAGTTTTCCAACAAGGGTCCTGTATAGAGATGAGTCATTGAGAAGTTCACCATCAGTGTCATTCAGTTGAGTGTTTGGGTCAATTGGTGTGTTGGAAGGTTTCTCATCAAGGATGCCTGCACTTTGAAGGAGTTCCAAGGCATACTTGCGTTGAGACATTGTGATTCCGTCAGAATTTCTTAGGAATTCAATGCCTAAGTAGTAGTGGAGTGGTCCAAGATCTTTGATACTAAATTTATGATGTAGATGTGTTTTGATGGTGTTGATGAGGGAAGTATTGTTTCCTGCTAGAAGAATATCATCAACATAGACAACTAAGGCCAGAAAGGTGTCATCCTTGTGATAAGTGAACAAGGAAGTATCTGCATAACTCTGTTTAAAATTTAGTTCAAGTAAGAATGAGTTTAATTTGGTGAACCATTGTCGGTTTGCCTGCTTCAAACCATAAAGTGACTTTGTTAGTTTACAAACAGTATTAGGTGCAGCAGTGTGTTTGTATCCCTGGGGAATTGACATGTAGACTTCTTCATGGAGATCACCATGAAGAAAGGCATTGTTTATGTCAAGTTGCTCAATGGACCAATTGTGGTGAACAGCAGTAGCAAGTAAGGTTCTAACAGTGACCATTTTGGCCACAGGAGCAAATGTCTCCTTGTAATCAACACCCTCTTTTTGGGTGAAACCCTTGGCAACTAACCTGGATTTGCAGCGTTCTACACTACCATCTGCATGACACTTTACTCTGTAAACCCATTTGCAGCCAATGGGGGTTTTACCCGGTGGTAAAGGTGTGAGTGTCCAGGTGTTGTTTTTCTCAAGAGCTTCAATTTCAGTTTGCATTGCATCTATCCATCGCTGATCTTTTGATGCTTGGGAGTAAGACTGAGGTTCTTTTAGGGTGTTAATGGTGTTGATTAAGTGTCTGGATGATGGGTTTGAAATGTTTGAGTAATTAAGAAAGTGTGAGTGATGAAATTTATGAATTGAGTTTGCAGATTTAGGGTGGAGAGAGTGTTCATAGTCTTTAAATTTGGAAGGAATTTTTGGTGTTCTAGTAGAGGTTCTTTGGATAGGGGGGGGGGGGAGGGGGGAGGAGGAGGTGGTGAAGGAGATGTTGTAGGAGTAGTTGTGTGAGAAGATAATGATGGTGGGGAAGGAGTAGATGAAGATGTGTCTGAATTTGATTCAGGTTGTGAAGGCACAGAAGTGTTGGATGAGGAAGGCTCATAAAACATTATGGGATTTGGAGTTTGTGAATTGGGAATGGGAAAAGTTGGCAGATTTTCAGTTAGAGGAGAGGTAATATTTGTAGTAGGAATTGTGGTGTTAGGAATGGAAGAAGTATGAAATGGAAAGATGTTTTCATTGAAGTGAACATGTCTACTTACAAAAGTTTTATGGGTAGTTAAATCATAGAGAAGGTATCCCTTTTGGTGGGTTGGGTAACCTAGGAGGACTGATAGAGTAGCTCTAGGTGCAAATTTGTCATTTGAGTGTTTATGAGCAAATGTTTGGCAACCAACGACTTTCAGGTGATTAAGATTTGGTGGTGTTTTGTAGATAAGTTCATATGGTGATTTATTATTTAGAGGTTTAGATGGTAGTCTGTTAATGATGTAGGCTGCTGCAAGGATGCAGTAGCCCCAGAATTGGATAGGAAAATTGGCTTGGAATTTGATAGCTCTTGCTACCTCAAGAAGTTGCTTGTGTTTTCGTTCAACCCTAGCATTCTGCTGGGGTGTATAGGGACAGCTATTTTGGTGTAAAATACCATGGAGTTGAAAAAATTCATGAAGGGAGGAATTGATAAACTCACCACCATTATCACTTCTAAGAGTTTTAATTGAAATTTTGAAATGATTTAGGATATAGGAATGGAACATTTTAATGTGGGAGATGGCATGGTGTTTACTAGGTAGGAGATATATCCATGTTGCCCTAGAATAATCATCTACTATTGTAAGAAAGTATTTGCAATTGTTAGTAGTAGGGTGTTTGTAAGGTCCCCAAATGTCAACATGAATTAAGTCAAATAAAGATTTAGCATGTGAAGAACTAGAAGGAAAAGGCAAAGCATGTTGTTTAGATAAAGGACAAATGGAACATTCATTAAAAGAAGTATTACAAGGAAATGAAATACATTTTATTTGTTTTAAAGCGTGTAAAGATGAATGTCCTAATCTGGAATGCCACAGATAGGAGGTGTTTGTGGTTGTAGCAGAGTTGATTCTAGCAGTGTGTAGTGGAGATTCTCTTTCAAGAATATAAAGACCACTATAAATGGTGCCAAGTGCAATCCTCTTATGGTGGTCCTGAAAATAGCAAGATAAGGGGTGAATAAAACAGAGACAGGTAAATGACTACCTAATGTGCTGACAGAAAGAAGGTTATAAGAGAATGATGGAATGTAAAGAACATTATGAAGTGTGATGTGTTTGTTGATGAATACAGAACCACAATGAGTTACTTCTGTATTGAATCCATTTGGGAGAGAGACATAAATGATTTCTGGACAGGGATGGACATTGTGCATTGGGGTTAGGGAGTTGGATATGTGATCAGTAGCACCACTGTCTACTACCCAAGCATTTTTAAGATTGGATGTGACAGATGCAATTAACATGTATGTTGAAGCAGTTATATGAGGGGTGATAGGGATGAAATTACCTCCTGGATTGTCTTTATTGTTCTGCATGAGGAGAAGAACTTGATTCAATTGATTTTGGAGGTGATCCATTCTAGCCTGCATATTGACTTCTGGATTATTAAAAGAGTGAATGTCAGAGGTATCAGTTGCAGTAGTGGCTTGCCCAAAGACCATATTGACTGATTTCTGATTGTTTAATTCTTGAGATATGGATTTATGTGGTGCATCGTGGTTTGTATTTGTCATGCAATGGGTGACCAATAGGACAGCCCACAAGTTTATAACATTCATCTTTTGTGTGACCTTCTCTTTGGCAGTTGTCACAGTAAACTCCTTTCTTAAAATTGCTTTTTCTAATTGAAGTATCTCCTTGAGTAGAGAATTTATTGTTATGGTACTTTGTGTTGTTGTTGTTGAATCTGGTTGTGTGTGCAGAAAGGGCTGCAGTGATTGCAGGTTTTGGTAGAAGGCCTTCTCTCTGTTTTTCCTCTTGTCTCACCATGCTGTAGGCCTTTGCAGCCGTAGGTAAGGGCTGCATTAACAGAATTTGGCCCCTAATATTCGAATAGCACTCATCTAATCCCATAAGAAATTGGACGAGGCGTTTTCTTTGATCTCTTTCCTCATTAACCCTTCCATGAGTGCAGTTACATGGACAGATACACAGATATGGTGCTTCTAGGGCATCATTTTCATCCCAAAGACCTTTCAGTTTATGATAATACACTTCTATTGTACAATTGTTCTGTTTCAGTTGAACTATGTCATTTGTTAACTGATAAATATGATGACCATCAAGCTGTGAGTAATGTTCATGTAGTTCGTTCCACAAATCAGATGCATTATTGATAAAGTGTAGTGAGTTACTTATCTGATCTGAGATAGTATTTAAGATCCAGGAAATAACCATGTCGTTATTGCGTTCCCAGAGTGCCCTAAGTCGGGAGTCATCATTTGGTTTCTGCAATTCGCCAGAGATAATCTTCATTTTGTTCTTAGCATTCAACGCTATCATCATCGATCTCTTCCAGACACCATAATTGTCGGAGCCAGAAAGTTTCTTCGAGATGAGAATTAAGCCAGGATGATCATTTTGATGAAGAAACAGGGGATGATTTGAGGAATTGAGATCATCATCTTGATTAATTCGTGGATTTGATTGTTCTGTTGCAGGATTACTCATCGTCAAAGTAAGGGATGAGAAGAATCAAAGAAGAGGGAAGAAGTTAGAAGAAATTAGGTCATGAATCGATCTCCATTGAATTGGAGTAGCTCTGATACCATAAGATCAAATTGAGAGTGATATTGAGAGAGAGATTGAGATGAATGAGATTCACTATATTGATTATGAACTCTTACATTCTCCAAATGAGGTTAACAGACTTATATACAAAGGCAAGTGAAAAAGTCAAACTCTAACAACTAGATAACCTACTGTAACAGAATAAGTTAAGTTAACTAAACTATGGTTAACTTATATATAGACTACATCTGCTTGCATGCATTGAAGTGCTTCACATGGTTCTTGTATTGAGTTGATATTTGGCTGGCAAGGTGTGTGCCATTACCAACATCATCATGAGAAGGTACAGGTGGCGATAGAGTTTTGTTGGGAGGACGAGGTTTTGGGCTTGCAATGGAAACCCTAATTTCATATCTTGGTTCTGAACACGGGAATATTTTTGCGTTAGGTGTGAATTGAATTTTATCTCTAGATTGCTTATTAAAGTATAATTTTTAAAAGTATATTTTGACAACCAAAAAAAAAAAATGATTTGCAGCCAGAATATTTGCTTTTCTATCTGGACCTCCTGATTATGGACCTGGACACAAAAAGATACGGTGAGCAATATGCTAGTAGAGGAGAAGATGTTGAGCTGGCATTACTTCCTAAACAAACACCAAGCTTTGGAAAATATTCATTACAAATTCTTAGTTTTGAAAAAATGTATTGATATTTACAGGCTGCTGTGCTGTTCAAGCAGGCGTTTGTATAGACATACTTGCTGTTACAAATGAATACACAGATTTAGCATCCTTAAAGTTCCTTAGTATTGATAGTGGCGGTTCATTATTTCTCTACTCAAATACTGATGATTCAACACTTCCTCAAGACATGTAAGTAAACAACTGTATTTTCTTAATCCCATTTTAAATATTGACTGACATATTAAGGTATATATTTAATTATTTTGTAGGTATCGAATGTTAAGTCGTCCATACGCCTTTAATTGTGTCATGCGTTTGAGAACTTCTTCTGAATTCAAACCTGGAAATTATGTGAGTTGTGTTAAATACACAGGTAAACAATAGCTCAAAAGGTTGAATATAATCTGATAATTAAATCAAAGAAACGTAGCCTTTAAATAGGCATTACAAGCTATGAAAAAGTAAATAACGGATACCAAAAATCTCTGCTAAAGATCAGGTCAAATAAAGCTAAACAGAAGGAACACGTGCCTACTATCTAGAGCACTTATTAACTGAATAAAATACTAATTAAACGATAACAAATTCTCCCCTAAACTGGAAATTCCTACACCTTCCAGTTTATGTCTTCAGCTGAGCAGACACCAAGTGCTTTTCTGAGCTTCTCAAATTGTTCCAGCCTCAAAGGCTTAGTCATAATGTCTGCCAGTTGCTCACTTGTGCCACAGAAAACCAGATCAATTACTTCATCCTTTGTGAGATCTCTTAAGAAGTGGTATCTCACGTCAATATGTTTACACCTTCCATGAAAAACCGGATTTTTTGCAAGTTTGATTGTAGATGAATTATCACACATAACCTTCACATACTTACTTTGAATGCCTCCAATTTGCTTAAGTATCTGATGCATCCAAAGCCACTGACATGCACAAGAGGCGGCCGCCACGTACTCTGCTTCAGTGGTGGAGAGTGTGACTATTGGTTGCTTCTTTGATGACCAAGCTACTGCCCCTCCACTTAGCATGAATATATAGCCTGAAGTGCTTCTTAGATCGTCTAAATCTCTTGCATAATTGCTATCTGTATAAGACAGAATTTCATCTTTGCCTCCTCTTTTGTAGAATATACCCAGATCAGTGGTTGCTTTAACGTATCTGATGACCCTCTTGGCTGCCATCATGTGGGACTCCATAGGATTAGACATGAACCGACTTATTAGACATACACTATAAGTCAAGTCAGGTCTTGTTGCTGTTAAATACAACAAGCTTCCTACCATTTGTTTAAATAAGGTTGCATCTACTTTCTTTCCATCTTCTTGTTTTCTCAAGTTTTCACCAGGGACCATTGGATTTTTGACACCATTACAATTTTCAATTCCAAACCTTGCTAAAATTTCTTCAGCATACTTCTTTTGACTGATATGAATGCCATAAGAACTCTGTCGTATTTCAACACCTAGGAAGTATTTCATCTCACCCAGATCAGTCATCTCGAACTCCCTTTTCATTGACCTTTTGAAGTTGCTTATCATAACTAAATCATTACCAGTAAAGATAAGGTCATCAACATACAAACTTACAATCAAAATTTTGTTTCCTTCCCGTTTGGTGAATAAAGTGTGCTCACTTCTACTTTTCTCAAAGCCCTCTATGAGAAAATAGCCTTCAATTCTGCTGAACCAAGCTCTCGGTGCCTGTTTTAGCCCATAGAGTGCTTTTTTTAGTTTATAAACTTTTCTTTCTTCACCTTTAACCACATAACCTGGAGGTTGACTGATGTAGACATCTTCTTTTAGTTCACCGTGCAAGAAAGCACTTTTTACATCAAGTTGGAAGAGTTTCCAACCATTTCTTGCTGCCAAGGATATCACCATTCGAATGGTGTCCCACCTCGCCACCGGAGCGAATACTTCATTGTAATCGACTCCCTTCTTTTGTGCATAGCCCTTAGCCACAAGTCGGGCCTTGCACTTGTCTATCTCACCATTTTCGTTCAGCTTAGTTCGATAGACCCACTTCACTCCTATTACTTTGACTCCTTTTGGTGCATTAACTAGCTCCCATGTTTCATTTTTTAAGATTGCACCAATCTCAGCATTCATTGCATCCCTCCACCTCTTTAGTTTCACTGCTTCTTCATAATAAATAGGATCATCGTTAGAAACCATGAACATAAATAAATTTTGTACCTCAGTTTCTTCTTCCGAGAGTCCTTCTCCACTTGTGTAGTCTTGAAGGTAAGTTGGGGCTCGGGTGACCCTTTTTCCGAGTGGTGCATCAGAATCACTATTGTCATTATCACTAGAAGTGTTGCTTCCACCAGGGGTGTTATTTGTATTAATTCCTTCTTCTTGATACGAGTGATCATTATCACTTTCTTCATCACTCGTAGCATATATGTCGTTATCATCTTCGCCCCAGTCAAGAATATCATTCTTTACTTCTTCTTCCGTTCTTTCCCAATCCCAACTTTCCGCTTCTTCAAACACAACATCCCTACTGATTTTTATTCTTTTTGTCACCGGATCAACCATTTTGTAACCTTTGGATTCTTCACTGTACCCTATCATCACACACTTTTGACTTTTTGCATCTAACTTTGTTCTTTTTTCATCTGGTATATGCACGTGACCTATGCATCCAAATACACGGAAATATTCAACAGTGGGTTTAATTCCACTCCAACATTCTTCTGGTGTCTTGTTTTTCACAGCGGATGTGGGGCTTCGGTTGAGGATGTGGCATGTCCATTTGACAGCTTCGGGCCAAAATGGACTTGGCATCTTCTTTTCTTCTAGCAGACATCTCACCATGTTAAGAATAGTACGATTTTTGCGCTCGGCAACCCCGTTTTGTTGAGGGGTATAAGCTGTTGTTAGTTGTCTTTTAATGCCTTCATGAGTGCAAAACTCCATGAATTCCTTGGATGTAAACTCGCCGCCCCTATCAGTCCTTAACCCACAAATACGTAAACCAGATTCCTTTTCCACAACATTTTTAAAACTTTTAAATGTTGTGAGAGTTTCGCTTTTCTCATTGAGGAAGTATACCCAAAGTTTACGGCTGAAGTCATCGATAAAGGTTAAAACATACCTTTTGTTTGAGTGTGAAGATGGAGTTATAGGCCCACAAATGTCTGAGTGTATCAGCTGTAGTAGCTTTGATGATCTCCACTAACTTTTCTTTGGAATGATTGCACGATGTTGTTTCCCTCTCATGCAGCTTGTACATACCTTGGTTGACACTTCAAACTTGGGAAGCCCTCGTACAAGATCCTTCTGTTGCAACAATTTTAGACTTGTAGTGCTCATATGGCCATATCTCTTATGCCATAATTCACTGATTTCATCAGAACACATGTTTAAACAAGTAGAAGGTGATGCATACACGACACTAGCTACTACTTTAAACATTCTATTAATCGCCATACGTGAATGCATGATCAAACCTCTTTCAGGATGAAAGACTTTGCATTCGTCATTTTGCATCAAGATGGCCAGCCCCTTTTGTTGCAATTGACCAGCACTAAATAGATTATTTCTTAACTCGGGAACATAGTAAACTTCAGAAATTAACTGAGTTGTACCTTCTATTTCAAGTCTAATGTTGCCCTTCCCTTTCACAGTGATTTTCATATCATTCCCAAGTTTTACCGAATGTGCAAATTGTTCATCCAACTCAACAAACCAATGTTTGTTGCTTGCAAATTGTTCATCCAACTCAACAAACCAATGTTTGTTGCCTGTCATATGGTTAGAGCAACCAGAGTCGATAAACCATATTGCTTCTTCCTTTTCTTGATTTAGTTCGACATAAGCCATCAAGAGAAGTTCTTCCTTTTCATCTGACTCGACATAATTTGCCCTCTTTTCCCAGTCAGGGCATTCATATTGATAATGCCCCAACTTGTGGCATTTGTAACATTCAATCAAAGCTTTGTCAATAACATGTCTGCCTCGTCCTCTACCTCCTCCTCTATTCATTCCTCTACCTCTTCCCCTGCCTGATCTATCATCATAGGCTACTTTCAATACACGTTCGTCCTCTTGTTGCCCATGCATTCTTTGTTCATGAACAAGTAGACTTCCATGTAGTTCATCAATACTCAAAACATCCAGATCATTTGACTCCTCTATGGCACAAATGACATAATTGAATTTGGGAGTCAAAGATCTAAGTATTTTACTCACAACCATGCTCTGCTCCATCACTTCGCCATTTGACTTCATCTTGTTAACGATAGTGAGAGTCTTACCCAAGAATTTGTCTACCGTCTCTCCTTCTTTCATGGATAGTAACTCGAACTCCTTCCGTAATGCTTGAAGTTGTGCCCTTTTCACCTTAGTGGACCCTTGATACTTCTGCCGCATTGAATTCCATATTGCCTTTGACGTACTCTTGTCAATAATTGTTTCAAGAATCTCTCTATCAATCGCCTGAAACAAGTAGTTTTTCACCTTTAAATCTTTGAGCTTGGCCTCCTCCACGCTCTTCCTTTGCAACTCACTTGACTGTGATGTTCCGATTGGAGCTGTTGGAATCCCATCTTCAACCAGACTCCACAACTCTTTGCTCCTCAAGAAATTCTCCATCGTCATTGACCAATAGTCATGATGACCATCGAATCTTGGAATTGATGGCTGCACAAACTTCTCTGACATTCTGATATATGGGTGTTATATATCCTCACAACCTCAAAAAAACTCAAACTCTCGTGTTTGCTATTCTTTTTGACTTCACACACCCTCACACTTGAAGAACTCAAACTCTCGTGTTTGTTTTGTACTTCACACACTCTCACACAGATCCCTTTTAAGGCTCTGATACCAAATGTTAAATACACAGGTAAACAATAGCTCAAAAGGTTGAATATAATCTGATAATTAAATCAAAGAAACGTAGCCTTTAAATAGGCATTACAAGCTATGAAAAAGTAAATAACGGATACCAAAAATCTCTGCTAAAGATCAGGTCAAATAAAGCTAAACAGAAGGAACACGTGCCTACTATCTAGAGCACTTATTAACTGAATAAAATACTAATTAAACGATAACAAGTTGTTATTTTAATAATATTGCAGATTTATTGTATCATTTTTTTTTTGTTTATGTTTCTAATTATTTGGTTGCATTATGGTCATTTCTTCCCTAGTCCACAGTGTTCAGCATGTTATTTGTTGTGACTCATATGCTACATATGCTTATGACTTTGATTTTGCAACAAATCAAGGCTTTTCCAGGTCATTTAATGCAAATTCCTGTCATGTTTTTAAAGCATTTACTTGAAAATTTAAAGTCTGGTTGTTGGGTTGCAGACATACTTCTGAGCTGCCTATGATACAATTGGCTTCCCAGTATACTGTTGTATATTTTATATATCTTCATTTTTAAGTTTATAGCTAACAACTCTTTAGTATATAGTTATATACCCTGAGTTGTGTGTGTGTGTTTTGTTATTTAAAATAAAATCCAGTAAATATTATATCTTCGGTTACATGGCTTTCTGTTTACACAAACAAAATTTACATACACAGATCAAAGCTGTCTTCACCGTGCAATATATCCTCTGCTGACATCATACGCGACACCCGATAAAGTCGCATATCCTCGTCACTCATTAAGCCGTGCTGCATTGCTCACAAGTGAAAGCCCTATATTTTTCCATGATGCATTCACAACTCTTATTGTATATTATTCTGATACGATCCTAAGAGATTAGATAAGTATCATTATCAGATAATTATTATTTAAATATAAGGTATTATCTTTTATTAGGGTTTATCTCATTGATATATATTCAGTCATTGAGAAGTTTAATATTACTAGCAGGGTACCCGCGCAATGCGGCGGCGGGTACCATGTGACAATATTCCGGGGTGATTAATTCATAGCTAGTGGAAGTGGGTGGTGGTAATTTTAACTTTTTAAATATGAAGAGATTAATAAAGATAATTTTGTGTCGAATAAGAAGCATATAGTATAATATCTTAATTGCTTAGAGCATTGTGCCAATAAAGCCAAAATCGTAAGTTCAAGTCCTAGATGATATATATTTTTTATATACAAAAATCTACCTCAATAGAAAAACATAATGACTGAATTAAGTTTTTCTAATTTATAAACCTACCAAATGACTTATATAAAAACATATTTTTAAGATCCGAATTTTAAATTTCTGCCAAAGAAATTAAAAAAAACTACAGTTATATGTAATATAACACTTTACCTATAACATTTTCAAATTCACATCATGTTTACCAAGTAAATACGATGGCTACAGAAATTTACAAAAATATCCTTTGGGCCATAAAAAAGACATTATTATATAACATATTGTAGTTTCTAATGAAACTATAATCAATCTAATCCATGAAGAAATGATGAGAAATTGAAGAACTAGTATGTGTGTGTTCTTGGTGTATTTAGTGTGTGTAATTGAGAGAGAATGAGATGAATGAAACTTTCCCAAAATGTGTATTCAGTAATTGTGTGGAAAGCTTGACTTGAAAGTCAAAGATACAACCTTATATACTCCTACCACTTAACAAAGGACAAGTTAACTAACGGACTTTAAAGATCAAAACTATTACAAAACTAGTCCTAACAATCTCCCCTTTTTTTATCTTTAACACGTCATCCCAGTCTTCAAACTTCATATTCTTCTCATTATCTGTCTTTGGCAAGAAAATGTTTTTCTAAATTTCAAGATTAAAACATTTCAGAAATCTGGAAGTTTAAGATACTCAAAGTGGATATATTTTTCGTTGATACTGTTTGAGTGAGGAAATCCTATAACTGATTTACTTAAAGATTTGAAAATTTTAGGAAAGAGAATATCAGTTAAGTAAGGATTTGACTGGGTTTTCAGATAATGGAGAGGTTGTTTTTGGATTTTGTGGTACAGGAGGATAAGGATATAATGATAGTGTTTTTGAATGATTTGTCAGTTAAAGTTTTGGATGTGTATGTATGATTGTTTAGTATGCATGGAAAAATGATATGTAGATTTAGGATTTGGGTGAATGTGGATAATTTGTATTTGATATGGAACAAAAGGTTTGTACAGTTAAGCTTTTGTACGGATAATGAATGTTATGGAATTTTGGAAAGAATGGTTTAAACGGTTGAGCTTGTGATATACGTGGTTGAGATTTTTTAGAAAGAATGATTTGAACGGTTAAGCTTTTAGATGTGTGTGTGTGTGTGTTTGGTTTGGTAGGAATGATTTGAACGGTTAAGCTTTTAGATGTGAGTTGGTTGAGGTTTTGGAGAGAGATTATGTTGATGATTCGGTTTTGTTCTTCTTCACTTGTTTTTCTATCTAGTACACTGATTATTATTTTCTCTTTCTCTTAATCACTTGATCTAAAACGTTTCTGATTTTGCAGTTGATTTGAGTACATGTGTTATGAAGTTTCTTTTTGACGTGATCACTACTACAGATCGCATTTGTTGTTGCGGACGTATAAATTTATATATTGCGGTGGTATGATAAAACCGCAACAACAAATGCAGTTCGCACCGCATAAGAAACAACCGCAACAACAATTCATTTTGTTGTTGCGGCCATGCTAAACCCGCAGTAACAAATCCTTTTGTTGTTGCGGTCAAATATTACCCGCATTAACAAATCCATTTGTTGTTGCGGCCATATGTTACCCGCAACAACTACAAAATTTGTTGTTGCGGCCATTTTAAACCCGCAATAACAATTCAATTTGTTGTTGCGGCCATACATTACCCGCAATAACAATCTAAATTTTCAGTTTAAAGATACAACGATAACATTACATATATCATGTTGAATTCATATTGACAAACATCAAAACCTAAACAAGGACAACCAAAACCTAAACACAAAATTCAAAGAAGAGTAACGTTGAAGATAACTCCAGCACCTCTGTTTTTTGTTTCGAGATCAAGCGTGAACATCACATTTTGGTTCGTGCGGATGCCCATCTTCTGTTTGAAGTCGACCATATCACCATTGATAGTCATATGGTCTATAAAACGATCATTGGGCCTCCTTCGATCACCGTGGCGTTGTAAATTGAAAACCATGTATGGGGGACTCATCTCAAGGTTTGACAAAGCACACAAATGACGATCTTTAGGCTCATTCCAAAGTTGGTGATCCCTAACAAATTTTGCTGGAATAGTCTGATGAAAGAAAAGAAAATTAATTAAATTTATACTGCAAATTATAATAGCAAGAAATTAAAAAGAAAAATCATACAATTTTTCTTGTCATGGACGCACACCATTTTAAGATGAAGAAATTATTAACTTGTACTTCGTGATCACCAATATGCAGATTGCTAGAACTCATATTAGAAACTTAAAAGATCGATTAATCTTACTTTGAAAAGTTTTTCTTTGAAACGTTCTTGTATGTTTAAAAATGAAACGTTTTTTGATATAACAAATTAAAGGAATGAATGAAAGTCTGCTTATACATATACTTAATTTTTGGCGGGATTGGGGATTGGCGCGCATCACAACTGTACAACCGCATCTCCAAACAAGTGAATAGTCATTTTGATTCCTGCTGCAGCATCATCAAGATTCGCTTGAGAACAAAATCTGCTGCAACATGTGAATCTTGATGATGCAGCACCAGTAAGCAATGACTTAATAATTAAACCTTCATATATATCAAAAATTAAGTTTGATCCATCACGTATGGTACAATATATAGAGCTGATATTAATTAATTAGTTGTCTTTTAATTTCAAAGAAACTATCATCACGTATATTTTAAACCTTGTATGTTGTGTTGGGTAAGAGATTCCGTATTGATAATGATGCCATATGGAAAAAGAAGTCCATATTTTTTCAATTGCCTTACTGGAGACATTTAGATGTTAGACATTGTCTTGATGTTATGCACATAGAAAAAAACGTATGTGAGAGCTTGATAGGCTTATTATTGGATATTAAGTACAAAACTAAAGATGGTATTAAGGTTCGAAATGACATGGTCAAGATGGGAATACGTAAAGATCTTGCTCCCGTACAACGAGGCACTCGTACTTATATTCCACCCGCATGTTATAATACAACGAAAGAAGAAAAAAAAAAGTTATGCCAATGTTTGCACGATATTAAGGTTCCGTCATCTTATTCAGCAAACATTCAAAGATTTGTATCAATGAAAGATTATAAATTGCTTGGGATGAAGTCTCACGATTGTCATGTTTTGATGACACATATGATTCCAATCGCAATTCGTGGAATTTTACAAGATGATATCCGACATACAATCACAAAGCTTTGTTTGTTTTTCAACAATATTCATACGAAAGTTATTGATGTCGAAGATTTGGACAAATGGGAGAAAGACGTTTATGTTATCCTTTGTGAACTAGAGATGCACTTTCCACCATCATTTTTTGATATAATGGTTCACCTAATATCTCATATCGTACAAGAGATTAAGGCATGTGGTCCTGTATTTCTACGTTACATGTACCCTTTTGAAAGATACATGGGAATATTGAAAGGTTATGTAAGAAACCGTAATCGACCAGAGGGAAGTATTATTGAAGGGTATACTACTGAAGAGGTGATTGAGTTCTGCCAAGGTACGTATGTAATATATATGATCAACTATAGCAAAAATTAATTAATTATATATTTTGTTTTTGTTAGGCTATATGGAAGGTGTCAAAAGTGTTGGCGTTCCTAAAAGTCGCCATTCAGGTCGACTTGAAGGAAAGGGAGGAGTAGGTTTTAAGATAATAGTGCCAATGCACGGAGAACTACAAGTTGCTCATTTAGTAATCTTAAAGCACATGACATGCCTCACTCCATATGTTGATGAACATATGGATATGTTAAAGTCGACGAACCCGGGTAAACAAGAAGTGTGGTACATAAACAACCAAAACAAGGATTTGGCAAGTTGGTTGAAAGAGAGGGTGACAAGTGACGACGTTGATGACACTGTCAAAAAATTGGGACAAGGTCCAGATGCTAGAGTAAGAACTTACCAAGGATATGATATTAATGGTTATACATTTTACACCAAAGATCAAGATAGAAAAAGTACAGTGCAAAATAGTGGAGTTACAGTAATAGCATCAACAACCGAAATCGATAGGCGTGATCAAGATACATTGATAAGCATCGCAAAAGATTCTTATTACGGTGTGATAGAAGAAATTTGGGAATTGCAGTATTCTGATTTCATAATCCCAGTGTTCAAGTGTAAGTGGGTAAATAACCGTACGGGTGTTAAAGTTGACGAATATGGTTTTACACTTGTCGATCTTGAAACTAATGGCTACAAATCCGAGCCATTCGTTCTCGCAACACATGTATCACAAATTTTTTTCGTCAAAGATCCAAGCAAAGCAAAATACCACATTGTGTTGCAAGGTAAAAGACGTATTCTTGGGGTTGATAATGTTGTGGATGAAGAAGAACACGACAACTTCGATGATTTACCACCATTTTCCGTCGGTATCGAACCCGGGAATTTTGAAAACATGAATAGAAGCTCATATGTACGAATTGACGGAGAAGGAACATACATTTAATAACTCGATCTATTATATATTATTGAACATTAATATTTGTATTATATATGTTTTTTAGTACTATGCAAATTTATAATTAACTTACTGTTTTATTCATGTGTAACATTTTTTATCAATTTGAATTTCTTACTATGCAACGTTCTTGTGTGCGAAAAAAAATGAAACTCAAAACCGCATTAACAAATCAACAAAACCGCAACAACTAATCCACCAAACCGCAAAAACAAACAAACCGCAATAACTAATGGACAATAACCATGGTAACAAATAGAATAAAATAACCCGCTAATACGTAGTAAAGACCCGCTAAAACGAAATTGTTTATTCCAAAATTTTCAAATCCCAAAACATCGAATCCTTTAATCACTTTTGCACAAAACCTTCTTCGACCAAACCCTCCGTTTTCTTCACCAAAATCACTCTGCACTAGTTCGCCGGAGTTTGGATTCACCGTCGTTTTCTTCACCTTGGATAGTAACCGACGTTGCTTTCACCACGTCGTATCCTTAATCACTTTTCCAAAAACCTTAATCACTCGATCTCGTCGACCTAAACCCTAGTTTACCGTTACATCGCCGATTTTCCTTACCAAGATAGGTATTAAAGTATTATGTTAATGATTTCTTGTACGTGTTTGTTATGCATTCGTTCTTAATCATCTTTTTCTGTTAACGTATTATGTTCACGCATTTGTGTCGTAATTCTGCAGAAATGGCCGATAATCAAGAGCGTAAGAGACGTAGAGGCGAACGTGGTCCTGCATCTTTTGGGAAGAAATATAAAGAAGATGTATATAAAACTGAATTTGATGAAAATAATATCCCTCTAAGTAAAGAACTGACGTCATGGTTTGGGATGACGGTTGCACATCGTTTCCCGCTAGCAACTGATATGGGCAAAATGGACAAAGACATATATGAAAAACTATGGCTGGATACCAAGGTATATATTTATTAGAAAATGAAATATTTGTGACGTGATGATAGCTTATAATTTATTTACTCTAAATTGTAGAATATGTGGAATATCGAGAACGATGATGCAAAAGAGTTAATGAGGAAAAAGGCTGTGAAAATGGGTACTAATATTAAATCTAGGCTTGTTAAAAATTTCGTCCTTACAGGTAAGGATGCTTGTGAGAAGTATAAGTTTCTTAAAAGGAATGATTGGGAAGCATTTAAGGCACAAAGAAGCACCCCAGAATTTATGGTATCTCTTAATTATATTATATGTTTAGTGTTGTACAATATTTTATTATTAACAACTTGTTAATTTGTGTAGCTAAAAAGGGAGAAAGCATTGGCAAGCAATAAAAGCAGACAATTCAAGGTCCGCGTGGGCCGAAGCGGGTGGACCCGTTTTAAAAAAAATAAAAAGGATGCAGTTTGGTCTGAACTTCTACAAAACCATAGTGTTCTTTCGGAGATTCAAAATGAACGGTCTAAGTTGTTTTTGATGGGTTGTGCAGTTAAGAATAGTGAAGGAAAGTTTGAACTTCCTAACGAAGCGATGGACAATTTCCAAGTTTTGGTAAACTAAGTTTTATTTAATTGAATGTTTTTATCTTTTTGGTAAACAAATATTTTTTGTAGCTCGCGGAAGAGAAAAAGATGATAGCGGATGGTACTTATGCAGAAAATAAGAAGGATCCTTTAATTGTTCTCTTAGGACCCGAGCACGGGGGACGATCTCGGACCGTATCCGAGGTAATTGGATACACAAAGGTTAAAGGTGGATTGATTAGAAATGTGATCCCGCAAAGTACCCCCGCGGTCAACACAAGCCACCATGATTCATGTGGGTCCCGTGGAACGGTGGAACACTATCCACCTATTGAGGTAACAATTTAAAAGTTTTGCAGCCTATACTATCCAACCTTATAATTGTATCTGTTTTCACAGGTGATGTCACCGTGTGAGTTGCTAGTTCGGGTGGCGGATGCCCATCTAGTCAAAGTTGGTTATGGACGAGTATGGCCAACTGTGGTATTCCAACTGTTACATCATAAACAGATTGCCGATGGTTGTGTAAAAGTCCAAGTGGATTCCATCGTGGCAGGAAAGGAGGATTTGCCTGTACATCCTCTTACAAAAACAGATGATGTTCAACTGGTTGAGAATTTGCCATATTGTATAGTACAGTGGCCAAGATATGCAGTGAAGGTATATTTTAGTTTATTTTTATTGTTTGTGAACGCTTTTATCTAACGTTGTAGAGATGTTTTAGCTTATCGGTGATGGACTTTTCAATTCCCCGGAAAGGGACTTGAGAGAATCCTCTCCATTTGATTTATCAACCAACAATGTTTATATACCAGAAATGCCCGAAACTTCAACATTCCCTTTAGACCAAGAGTTTGTTAGTTATGCACAAATGGTTAGTCTTATCATTATCATTATTTTAATCATTATATTTAAATACTAATGTTTTTATGATTACTTGTGGTAGTTGCAATCGGAGGATCCAACATTCCCCGCAGCCCAAACCGTCCCCGCAGCCCAAACCGTAACCGCAACCCAACCCATTAACCCAGCCCAAACAGCCCCCATAGCACAAACCATTATCCCAGCCCAAACAGTCCCCATAGCCCAAACAGTCCCAGAAGCCCAACCCGACAGCCCAGCCCGAACAGACCCTATACCCCAAACACCCACCGCAGCCCAAACCGTCACCACACCTCAACCCGACAGCCCAGCCCGAACCATCCCCGAAGCCCAAACAGAACCCGAAGCCCAAACAGAATCTGAACCCGAGGATGTTCCTCTAGATCCTCAGTACGACGAGCATTATGCGATGGTAATGGCCGATGCTCCCCAATTTCTCCCAATACTTGATGCATTCTTCAAATATAACAAATATGGTCTTAGTGTTCCTTCCCCTCCGGGTATGTATCCGGAGATATATTCAGAAGGCATCCCAGCCACCGAGGTTTTACAATTTGCTCGATTCCATTGGGTTGATAGCAGCATGATACATTGTTTGTCAATGTAAGCTTAATATTTTAATATTTGGGTATAATTGTATTTATTAACTTTATGTTGTATATTTAAGGTATTATTATGCAATGGCCGGCAGCAATTCACGATGTGCATTTTTCAATGCACACTATATTACCGAGCCAGAATGTCGCACCAACAAGAACCATGTCATCCAACATATCAGGGATGTTTTAAATCATCATCCAAGCAAGTCATACATTCTTGCACCATACTATAAACAGTAATATTCGATTTTCCATAATACATGCAACACTGGATGTTCTAAATCATCATACAAGCAAGTAACTTTGATTAATTGCTTGTGTTTACTTGCAGGCAACACTGGATGCTTTTTATCCTCTGTCCTAAAACGAATATTGCATATATTGTTGATTCTTTAAAGCGTGAAGTCGAAGCTGGTGCCAATTACTACACTCTTGTAGGAGTAATCAATCATATTTTTCCCCGTAGATTTAAATGGATAAACACAACTGTATGTTTTCTATTTCCATTTTTTACCAATTTATTTAAGATGTATAAAATATTCAATATATTGAAATATTACAGTGCTGGAAACAAGACCAAAGCTGGGAGTGTGGTTACATTGTTAGTCGACATATTGAAGAATTTTTACAGACCATACAGTTTAACATCAACCAATCTGTAAGTTTATGTTATAATTTTAAAATATTACTCATTTAGATGTAAAAATTATTGATATTAATTGTTTTTCATGAGCAGATGTGGAAGAGTAATAAGAGTTTTGATGCTTCTATGATTCATGAATACATAGAAAGGTTGTTGCCACTGTATCTCGAATGGATGAAGGAGTGCAAGCAAAGTGATGCCACTTTTTAAAGGTTAGCAATTAATTAGCAAGTGTAAATTCTTGAACATATAGTTGTAAATTTATGAAACACGGTCCATTACAATGATCACAACCCTTTAGACATTAAGTTAGCAAGTGTAAATTCTTGAACATATAGCAAGTGTAAATTAAGTTACTGTGCGGTTGTATATATGTTTTTGGGTGCTATCTTTAAATATAGAATATAATATATATATATATATATATATATATATATATATATATATATATATATATATATATATATATATATATATATATATATATATATATATATATATATATATATATATATATATATATATATATTGTGGAATGATTTTTTTTTTGTTTATTTTGAATAACAAATATTGCGGTTACTTTATCATGTGTGCGAATAACTAATATTGCGGGTATGTGTAGTGTGCGAAAAACTAATAGCGCGTTTTTGCTTTAATGTTGCGGTTTCTGTCTTATTGCGGTCTCAGCGTTTGATATTGCGGTTTCTCTTTTGTTGCGGTGCTGGATTTAATACGGCGGTCTCTCTTTTGTTGCGGTGTTGGCTTTAATATTGCGGTTTCTTTCTTGTTGCGGTCTCTGTGTTTGATATTGCGGTTTCTCTTTTGTTGCGGTTTGTGTTGTTTGATAGTGCGTAGTTTGTTAGTGCGTTCCTTTCCCCGCAACAACAAATCGTTTTCCCCGCAACAACAAATCGTTTCTGTAGTAGTGGATGTTTGTGGTTCTTTTTGACGTTGTTCAGTTATACATCCGATATTTTAACTATTTCTTGCTCTTTTTCTCCCCCTCATGAGGATCATGATAAGGGTCCTCATGATAAAGCTGAATCGTTGCGTTTTGGAAACGGAGAGAGGAATGGTGTGTCGGTGAAAATCAAGAGCCAAGATCGGAATGAGAACCAGAAACATGTAGTACTCGACAAATTGATTTAATCCTTTGAGTGTTTTGAGAAAAATATTTGGAAATGAAGAATAGCAATGTCAATGATCACGTGAAGTCATAAACAGATGCAATCTTTACTGAAGAACTTCAGTAAAGAGATCGTTTACGGATATGACAAACACGATGATTAGAGACATTGTTAATCAAATATTTGAAATTTAAAAGAAATCAATTTGGTTAGTTATATCAAAGATCAGTGAAGTATACCACTTACAAAGATGCAATCTTCTCTGAACGTGTGTAGAGAAGAGATCGACGGATATACAAAGATCAATGACATAACAATGTGCATTCAAAACGATTTTGAGTGTGTGAGAACTGGAGAAAGTCAGAATTGAATCTGAGCAGTTTTGAGAAGATGAAAAATGATTTCTCCACGGAGCGTTTAAGAATGAAAATCGTTTAAAAATAGTAAGAACAATCAATCCAAGATGGTGTTAAAAACAGATGCAATCAGTACTGATTGAAATTAGTAAAGAGATCGACGAATTTAACAGCAAATTGTGTTGAGTGTTACAAACAAGTCATTTAAAAATGAAAAAATTATGTTGTGCAAAATCAGGGTTGTGAAAAATTAAGCCACAACGCAAGAGACGAAAAATTTGTCATAAACAGATGCAATTTTTACTAATCGAGACTAGTAAAGAGATCGTTTACGAATATGACAAAAATTTGTATCCTACGTTGTGAACACATCATTGTGAGCACAAAGTGAGATAAAAAATTTTGGAATGTTGAGCATCACAGAATAATAAAGAATTTATGAGATTGTGATGTCAACAACTCAATATGAGTAAAAAAAAAAATTGTAATTGAGTATTGATTTTGAAAAATGTAAATTTTATGTAAGAGGAGAAAAATTGATTTACAATTAAAGAATTTTAACAATGAAGGAACACACAGGTAGCAATGAGAAATAAGAGAATTAGCAATAAACAGATGCAATCAGTACCAACCTAGACTGGTATAGAGATCGTTTACGAATATTGCAAAAGCTAATACTCAACATTGATAAGCTTGTGTTATTGTAAAGTTGTAGGAGGTTGAAAAACTGTTTGAGGTAAAAAAAATTTATTATCAAGATAGAATAAGAAAATTTATAATAAACAGATGCAATCAGTACCAAGTGAGATTGGTAATGAGATCGTTTACGGATATTACAAAAATGGATACCCCATATTGATAATTCAAAAAAAATTTGAAAGGAGCATTGAAACAGGATTTAGCGATTATAAAGAATGCTCCCCCTCGACAGTTGTTTTTTAAAAATCATAAAGCAGTTATGCTCCCCCTTGACATAAGAATGTCAATTTTCTCCCCCTTGACAAGTGAATATAGTAATTCTCCCCCTCAACCAATGATGTCATTGAAAACCGGGTTTCAAGCAGATGTACTTGAAAGCCATTGCTTTGAAGCGTGGGTTATACACTGACATGTGCAGAAGCCATTTGATGAAGCGCGAGTCATATACTGAAGTGTATATAAGTCATTTGATGAAGCGCGAGTCATATACTGAAGTGTATATAAGTCATACTCCTGCAAAAATAAATCAAACAACTTTTGGTACCCATTTTTGTTTGGGTCCGACAATGTTAGTGTGGGAATAAAACCACCGATAAGTTGTATCGATTTGATTTAAAGATTGAGAGTTCCAAGAAAAACTGAAACTTGATGTTTCACTGTCAAATAATTTCCGGGGAATTATTTGAGATGTTGGAGTTTTGGGAACCCATTGTGCTTTTAAGATTGAGGATGTTTTGTAAACATAAACATGAGATGTTTTTGGCACTTGTGTAAAAGTCATAGTAGGTGCCAATGAAAGTAAATCATTTCTTGAGTATTTTAACGATTTAGTTTTGGAAAAGATTTTCTTTGAAGCACTCGAATGTTTCAACATGGTTGATGGTGTAGGTTTATCCACTTGAGAATGCTCAAGTCTATAGGAGGAACCTAATTTATTTGGAGTTTTAGGTGCGGAATTTCCTCTAATAATTTGTTTAAGAGCATTCATTTTCTTATCAGAGTGTGGCGGGACCGTGGATCTCCTAGGCTTAGGCTTGGTAGAGGATCTGACTTGTGATTTCGGTTTAGGTGTAGAATTTCCTCTATGAACCTCAGTTTGCTTGATTTTATAAAAATCACGATATGCCATGACAGGAGAGAACATTCTTGAGTTTTTACTTTTATTCGTTGCAGTTAAAGGAGAATCTAAGTTCATAGATGCACTAGGCTTCTTAAGTTTCTGAAGATTAGATGATTTAGATTCTAAATTTTGAATTTGTGCTTGCAACTTTAGTTTCTCTTTCTCATAAGATTTATGTGATTCATCAATTTTATTTTCTAATCCATGAATTTTTGTTTGTAGAACTGATTTTTCTTTGTCAAACGCCTTATGTGTTTCATCTATTTCAGATTCCAATTGACAAATTTTCTTTTCAAGAATTAGATTTGGTACATAAATCTTTGGTGTAACCTTTTGTTGAATAACATCATTTCCCTTAATTTCAATTTCTCCTGGTTTTATAATGGGAAAATAATCATCATTTTCAAATTGAGCCCTTTTAGTTTCATATGTTTTATTTAATTCAGTGTAATTGAAACTAATTTGAGCATTCTCCTTATTAGCTCTGTTGAAGGTCTCAATTTCTTCTTCCTCGTCAGTCATCCGAATGAAACGTTGCGAGATTCCATTGAGTAGATATCTTGAATCATATAATGTAGGACCCATTTTGCACGCGGTCTTAAGATATTCAGGATTGTCAGCTCCTAGCCCTTCTCAAGAGTTGAAATATTTGAAATCTTTAGGCTTGTTAAGATTAATGGTTTGATCAGTGTGTCCTCATTTAACAATCAATTCCTCAAGATGTTTGATATGTGAATTCAATTTAATTGTTTCATGCTTGAGTGTGTTTATGATATTTTGTTTGTTTAGCATTTCATTTGATGAAATAATGTTTTGTTCATGAAGATTTTTGGTTAATTCTTTGATTTGTGAATTTAATGATTTAAACTGTTGTTCATTTTCATCAAACTCTTGTTGTTTACGTTCCAAACAATTTTTAGTTATTTGATATCCATGCCATGTGTCAATGTACAATTTGTAATATTTGTCATTTCGATCGTTTGAAATTGTATTTTGGGCATTTTTAAGATTTGTTATTTCCATTTCTTTTTCAGAAATTGTATGAGACAAATTCTTAACATCATTATCATATTTGACATTCAATTCTGATACTTGATTTTGTAACTCCAGATTCTCAAGTTTGACATTTTTAATTTGTTTAATCTGTTGAACAAGTTGTTCATTTTCATTTTGCAAATTATTTAAACGTTCTTGAAATTGATTATTTAAATCTTTTTCATCTAAAATGTTTTGTTTTAAAGAATCAATTTCAGAAATCTGAGTTGTAACAAAACAAGTATCCGGACCAATAAGATTATCAGAATTTGAAAAGAGGGAACTAATTACCTCAAGTTCTTTGTTGGCCTCTTCATTAAATCGATCAGTAACCTCCATATGCTTTTCATCTTTAGGATCTGAATCTTCCATCCATTTACTATCTTCAACTAAGAACACTTGTTCATACTCAATTTTTTTAGCCCTCGACATTTTACGTTTATAATACTCAGAATCCCGAACGATTAATTTCTTTGTAGCATCCAAAGGTGTGACGGTTGGCTTTTTAGTTGAGATTGTAGCAGATATATCAGGCTTAATGTCGAATGAAGATCTCAGATTATTGTTTGTAGGCTTTGAATTATATTTCTTCTCATAGTCTGAAATTTTTGCCATAACTCGTAGTACGTCTTGACGTTCTTTATCCAAATCATCATTGATAGCTGGTGTAGGTTTTTCCATTTGTTTATAATATTCGGCAGCTTTTCTCGCATTGGCAAGGTATTTATCCATATTTTTACGATTATTAGGATTTTGGGTAAAAGTTCTTGGGGAAAAAAAATATAAAAATTTTACGTTCGGGTTAAAGAAAATCTAAAAAGTTTTAAAGTTCGGGATAAAAATGGATTGGATAAAAAAAAATTTGATATGTGATATGGGAAAAAGAAAAAAAAATTACTAAGGTTTTGACTTTGAAAAATATTGTATTTTAATATGTTGTAGTGTTTACTTAAAAAGGTACTAAGGTTTTGGAAAAAAAAAATTGTTTTGGGCTGGTATTAGGCTTTCTTTGATTTGGGCTTAAGTCAAAGTGTTTGGGTTTTATCACGTTTTGGGGTTTTATCACGTTTTGGCTTAAATCAAAGAACCACAGACTAATCAAACGCAGATTATCAAACGCAGATTATGAAATCAAGAACAACAAACCAGAATTAAATCAATCGATCACTTATCAAACGCAGATTATGAAATTCGTTTTGAGATCAATTATGAATTATTTATTCTGAGAAAAGCTGAACTTAGATCTGATTCTATTTCTTGACTTAGAAATTGTCGAGCAATATGTGAATTGCGAAGGCTGAAGATCGAAGTTATACACCGAAATTGAAATCGATTAGGTTTGATCGATCTAGAATCTGCCGGAATGATTTGAGAGTTCGATTATCACAATGTTAATTTGATTGAAGAATTTCTGGAAAAACAATGATGTGGCCGAACTAGATAGAGACTTGTAGACCCAAAACGTTCGTTACTGTATCTGAAATTGGAATTAATCGATGATTGTTTGATTGTTTAATCGTTTAATCGGTGATTGTTGAAGTCGAACTTGTTGATTAGCCGCACTGTGTAGATTGATCGAACTAGGTGAATTATTGGGTGTCGAACTAGGTGAATTCTGCATTGGGCCGAACTTATGAAAGAAACTGGGCCGAACTTCAATAAACCTAAATTCGGGCCGAACTAGTGTACAACTACGATATGGGCCGAACTTCTACCATAAACTCGGGCCGAACTACAATAAACTCGGGCCGAAGTTCTACTAACCTTGGGCCGAAGTTGTTCTTTGTTCTTGAAGCCGAACTTCTACGTACGAACACCGTCGGTCGAAGTTTCACCAATTCAATCCGATTATGCTCAATTCTCAACCGATTTGAATGATTCTTCTTGCTAATTGCTCGAAATCCAAATGCTAACACTTTGTACCGATTACTTTCTTCAATCCATAACACAATAGATCAAATTCTTCGATTTACAGTAAGTTTTTCAACTTTTTACTTTTTCACCAAAATCATCAAATTGAAGGTCGATTGTTGATGAAATTGATCTGAAATTGATTCTATTCTTCTTAGAAACAATGGAGACACACTATTCTGCACTCAATCCATCGATTTGGAACAAAAAATTACAACATTTAATTTGCATGACGAACATCAACTTTTCTTCACTTTTTCTCAGATCTTTATCATTCTAGCTCGATTTTGGATCTTCTCTAAGAGAGATTTTGCTCTGATACCAATTGTAGTTTCTAATGAAACTATAATCAATCTAATCCATGAAGAAATTATGAGAAATTGAAGAACTGGTGTGTGTGTTCTTGGTGTATTTAGTGTGTGTAATTGAGAGAGAATGAGATGAATGAAACTTTCCCAAAATGTGTATTCAGTAATTGTGTGGAAAGCTTGACTTGAAAGTCAAAGATACAACCTTATATACTCCTACCACTTAACAAAGGACAAGTTAACTAACGGACTTTAAAGATCAAAACTATTACAAAACTAGTCCTAACACATATTAATGTCTATACATAGATATTACAAAAATGTCCTTTGGGCTATATAAAAGACATACTTATATAACATCCATCTGGTTCAATGCTCTCTTCAAATACATCTACGCCACCTGAAGCTCTTCGTTCGTTCGTTCCAATGTTTTTAGATCTTTCTCTGACACCGAAGGCTGAGGCAAGAGCTCACCTTTGTGCATTAATTTGCTATTCTTCAGTGTTCATATTTCCTTTTAAGCTATTTTATTATAATTTTACATGTTGACCCGCTAGTGATAAAACATAACCCAAATCAACCCATTCACAACTTAACACATCATAATAGGCCAACATAGAGAATAAAATACATACCCTAAGGTCCTGAAGCTAAGGGCATGTTTGGGAAAGCTCATTAGTGGAGCTTTTAAGCTTATTAATAAAGCTCAAATAAGCTTATTAAGCTAATAAGCTTAAAATCCCCCATTAATAAGCTTTCCAAACACGCCCTAAGTTTCTATGAACCCATTTAGCAGCTTCACTATAACCCTATTGAGTAGCTCAAAATTCAGGCGGGCTAAAGCCTCTTTAGCACTTGTTCTTTGCCGGACTTAAAACAAAACTATTGATGTCACAATACAGGTAGACTAAATCCCGTTTAGAGGTTGCTCCAATTTATATAAACAACGGCTGCAACAAAAGTTATTCCAACCTCAAAAATTGAATAAAATAATATACACAAACACTTACAAGTTAGAAAATTTGGCATATAAATGTATATTAATTTTAAATATTCAACAAAAAAACCTTTAACAATAAGCATTCTTGGAGTGCCAATAGCTTGGAAGTCACCACAGATTCATCACTTAAAATTCCAATTAAAACTTATGAGAAAATTAGCAAATTTCCCAGTATTTTTGTAGATTTGTAAGCATGGGTTATTAAGCACATCCTGATGCCACTTTCAAAAATAAGACCTGCCCCATTCCCTAATATATTGTGAGGTCCTACATTATTCACATAATAAAATACTGAGAAAAAAGAAATAGTAACTAAAATCAAAAACTGAGTAGCTGTGTTTAGAAACTTTAAACAAACAAGCAGTATTCTATATGCCATAGAATCCATGTAATCTTCCTCTGTTACTACTGCCTACAACAAGTATGATTGTTACCTCTTTTTGAATCTAATAGTATGATCGTAATGCTTGATGAAATATAGAGAATGATGTGAGATTACCGCAAAGTTTAACAGTTATTCCTCACACAATCAGTATATGCTTTTATTAAATTAGTAGATCAGTGTGTCCATTTCCAATGGCAAATCCCTGTATAAAATAATGAAATTGAAGAGAGAAAAAACAACAAAACTAAAAAGAAAAATATACATTAAGAAACGTTCAATAGTCATACTGAATGAACATCGAACCTAAACATTAAAATCAGTATAAAAATCAACTGAAAAACATTAAGAACCCTAATTTCAGTATATAAAATCGAATTGAGATACAGATGAAAAAAGAAATTAAGAACCCTAATTTCAGTATATAAAATCGAATTAAGAACGCTATGCGAATTGAGATACTGAATGAAAATCGAATTGAACACTTACAAGAAGAATCGATGGACGGTGAAAGAGTCTTGTGCCGGTAGGGGTTGCGTGAGCGAATCTGCGACCTTCCTGTTAAATCGCAAATTTGGAGTGTTAGAGATTATATTTTAACGTATATCACCGTCCCAGATGTTAATCTTAAGTTAGATTGGAATCGAGGAGGCAATGGTGGAACCGAGGAGACAGTGGAATTTATTGGTTAGGTAAAGAAATAATCATAATCATGTTGAAGAAACCGAGGAGGCAATGGCTTCAAGTTTGAATTTTGAACCAACAGAGAATCAAACAGGAGGATGTCTTTCTACTGTGCCCCGAAGGCCAGTCAAGTAAATTGTGTTGGTGGGCCGAAGGCCACATCCCAGATAAAATTTAAATGATGGGCCGAACATGTAGATTTTTTTTATTACATTTCGCTTTAGGTATTGGATCACTACCAAAGGCTTGCCCTGGTGGTTTGTGTGTTGTTAAGTAACCTTTAGGTGGCGTGATCGAATCATGTCTGCATCCTTTTTTTTATTGTAAAAGGATTGAATTCCAAAAATAGCAAGAATTTGGCTGAATTTTCAGCAAGCTATTTTAGGAAAGTTCCTAAATGCATTATATATAGTAGAGATTATTTGTCTTTCATTGTTATTAGGGAGAAACCTGGTTCTCCAATTCCAGGATTATCAATAAAGCATTCGATTAGTTGTGTCTTTAATTAGCGGTTCGTATCAAATTGGTATCAGAGCTGTTCGGTTCTGGATCAATCGTTCAAAAAAAAAAAGTACTGTTCACGATTTACTGTTCATCGCAGCACTGTTCATCGGTGGCACTGTTCACGCGATTACTGTTCATCGCGAACACTGTTCATCGGTTAATGTTCATCCGGAGGTACTGTTCACGAAAAAAAATCGGTTTATTCAAGATGTATGATGTTGAAGCTGATCTAGTTCAATCCAAAGTCGCCACTGGTAAAAGATCTAGTAATTTTGAACAATGGATGATTGATTGGAAGGAAAAGGAACGACAATGGAGGGAAGAGGTCGAACGCCACAGGGAAGTGGAACAACAACAACACAATGAAATTATGAACCTGCTCCGATGTTTGATTGAAAACGGAACTCTAGTAAGAAGGGCAGATTCGCCAATGCCATCAACCACATCCTTGAAAGAGATGGAGAAAAAAGTCGTGGAAGAAGACCTAACGGTTGTTATTGAACCAGGGTTGATTGATGGCAACAATAATGAAAAAGAAGAGATGAGCAAGACTAAGATAAAAGAGGTTAATGAAGATTGCCCTGATGCTGAAGATAGAGGAGAGCCGCAATCAACGAGAGAAACAAGACGAGTTAAGGCGATAGAGTTTTGGAAAAAGTTTGTTACTTTAACGAGTCAAACCAGAAAAACGAAGCCACAAACTACTGGTCAACGAGTTGGAGATGCATCTTATCACAATGGCGTTAATCTTTGCCATGCTAATGTAACTCTACAAGGGCCAAAAAGAAAACAATTAAGCCAAGACTCTTATGCAAGCATTTTGTGCTTTCACTTTGATTCGCAAAAAATGGACCTACAAGTCAAAACATGGGATCCAGGAATTGCTTGAAGCCACACCTTGAGGACAAGGTGTGTTTTGGGGGCGGAGTAATGATACGATCCTAAGAGATTAGATAAGTATCATTATCAGATAATTATTATTTAAATATAAGGTATTATCTTTTATTAGGGTTTATCTTTTCCTATTAGGTTTAGGGTTCGTGGTTCTCTATTTAAGGAGGCCACTGATCTCATTGATATTCAGTCATTGAGAAGTTTAGTATTATTATTTGTCTTTCATTGTTATTAGGGAGAAACCTGGTTCTCCAATTCCAGGATTATCAATAAAGCATTCGATTAGTTGTGTCTTTAATTAGCGGTTCGTATCATATTCCTCAAAAGCTGACCCCACACTACCTTATCCTCCACCTCATAATTGTTTATTGAGAAGAACAATAAACAAACTGAAGCAAGAGAGAAGTATAACTCCTAGATTAATGTTTATTAAAGGTGGTGAAGAAGATGCTGTGTTTGAAAATTATTTAATTGAGGAACAAGATGTTGATGGAAGTGGGGTTGCAAGTGTTATGGGATTTGTTTCTTTTCTTGGGAGATTAGTCAAAGTGTGATTGAATACATTAAATAGAACATTTTGCAAAATCAATCATATATAGAGTTTTTTTTTTTTTTTTTTTTTTTTTTTTTGTTTGCAGGTTTGTTTAGACAGATAAGTTGTGTAATAAGGGTTCAATTTATTGGCTGCCCTGTTTTTGTACAAGTAATCTTCATTGATCTTTGCTGATTAGCGTTCTGTTAACAATTTCAACTAGGCTTCTCCAATTCTGAGTTTAAATGGTAAGGAATTTTTTTTGGATTTTCAGTTTAGGAAGATTCTGGATCCTTGAGCTAAATGGTGGTTTAACACTGCATTTTGGGTCACAATTTGGGCAGTTGACATAAAAAATGACCGGTTATTTTGTTTATTGTAAATTACAAGGATGATCATGAGGTTTACCTCAAACTTCACATATGTTCCTTTACATCAAAACATTACATCGCTTCTTGGAGACTTTTTGTACCTACAATCATTTGATTTAACGCTCCTTGAATATTTTAACAGAAAAAAGATTATTGGTGTAGTTTAAAAGGACTACTAATATGATTTTCCAAAAGAAAAATCTAACCGACATAAGGCTAAAAGATTGTAAGTGTAAAAGATTTTCAAAAAAGAATTACAAGTGTACTTTTTAAATTAATGACAATATTTGAAACTGAAGAACTATCATTGTAAATTACTCTTTTGTTTATATGTCCCTGGCCACTTTGGCACTCCGAGCCTAATCATGTTTTTAGTATTTCTGTATAACGTCATGTTGTTGGTGTTAGCCTTGTATTTCTTTTGTTTCCATGTTGGTTGTAATTTTTTTTTTTTCCTTCAAAAAGATAGATCAGGAAATGAGCTTCGGCATTGCCATCACCCATACCCAATCAACCATAAATATATATATATATATATATATATATATATATATATATATATATATATATATATATATATATATATATATATATATATATATATAGGGTCCGATTCAGCGCAGAACCATTTAAAGGTGCAGAACCACAGAACCATCCTAACATCCAATGTTTTCTATGTTATACATAAGCAGTACATTTTAATACACGCTATAACACGCAATGTTTCCAATTTTTTTATACACATATTTATATATTATGTGTATAAAAAATTGGTAACATTAGATGTGTAAATGTGTTACAGCGTGTATGAAAATGTACACCTTATGTATAACATAAAAAACATTAGATGTTAGGATGGTTCTGCGGTTCTGCACCTTTAAACGGTTCTGCGCTGAATCGGGCACTATATATATATATATATATATATATATATATAATAAAACGTCGAAACATACATCCACAATAAGCAATAAAGAAAACCCAGATACGACAGCTAAACATCAGCCTATACTTCAACATACAAAACAGAAAAAAACTGCATACAATCAACAAGGAAATTTAATTTCCCATTTAGCAGTTACATCCAAAGTATTCTTTAACTCCTTCACCCGCATTCCCATAAGCTGCATTCTGATACAATTCTTAATATTTTGAAACAGAACATCATAAGGCGTACTTTTGAGCTTCAACAACCGATCATTTCGCTCCTTCCAAATAAAGTACACTGCAGCTGCAACCACAATCCTTCTCAGAATACTTTTAATATTGTTGTTACCAGGCATAGCTGCAAGCTGGTTAACAAGGTTCCCCCATACTTTAGACAACTGATTACCATCACAAATATTAATTAAATCTGTCAAAATTCTATTCGGGTAGCTGCAATCAAAAAATAAGTGCTCATGTGAATCATTAACTTGATTACAAAACGGGCATAATAGCACTTTGTTAACAGACCAAACCAACATTCTGTCTCGGGTGAGTAATCTCCCTTTAACAGCTAACCACATGATAAATGCATGTCTAGGGTTAGCTTGGAAGAACCAAACCACTTTATGCCAATTAACAGGAGTAGTGGTAGGACTTATAGTATCACAAACCCATCTAACCGAAAATTCCACCAAATTACCATTGCTTAACTTCCACTTAACAATATATTTACGGTTCACATATAAAACAGGAAGATTAACATTCTGAAGAGCTGGATATAGCTGCAACCAATCACTTCCACACACCATTAACTACCATATCATCAATCATGGCATTGTCTCTTAATCTAGCTTCATATATACTCCTTCTATTGATGTTGGTTGTAATTGTTGCTAGCCCCTCGCTAGTTTTTTAATATATGTTTCGTAATGGGTGATGACATTGCGGAAACTCTAGCTCCGATTCCTCTTTTGCTATTAAAAAAATGCATTTTTAATACATTATTTTTGGCAAAGGTCCCTTGTCTTTAATAGGTCAAAAGTTTTCTAAAATGTATTGTTAATAGTTTATTGAAATTTTTTTAATTAAGATTTTATAATTATATTTAATAATGGGTTTTGATAATAACAACCTTAGGACTATTATTAAGAACGAATATTAGGAAGATTATTTTCATATTTACCCTCTCTTAACTCCATTAGTCAACTTATGTTCCTTACTTTAAGCAACATTTAAAATCCTTCTCCAATCAGAATAAAAAATGCTCATTATTATATGTTCTTATTGACAGAGTCCCAGGGACTTTATTATCAAAACCCTTTAATAATTAATATTTTTTTAAAATTTAGACAAACATGCCAAATCGAATTTTGTAACTGTAACAAAGTATTGGAGATTTGTAGGTGAATCTCGGTGAATGACTGTTGATTTCTTCCTACCCTGTAAACGAAAGCAAGACGATATGTCGCAGAAAGATCCAAAACGAGTTCAGTTACGCGTTATTTAACCTAATTTCTTCACATCCACCAAATTCCTCCAGATAAAACCATTTCACAACCCCCAATTTCAATTTCATTTTCAATTCTAAAATATGTCGTACTCCGGTTACAATCCAACCCACAACGCCTCCCCTTCTGCACCACCGGTGCCGGAATCCCAATCACAACCCGGCGTTGCTTACCCGTACCAACAACCACCTCCATCACAACAACCTAATTATGCCTACGGTTACGGGCAGCCTCAAAACCCGAATACTGCTCCGGGGTACGGTGGTTCATATGGATACCAACCGACGCCGTCGTTTCCACCAGGTACGCACCCGGAAATCATTCGGAGCTTTCAGATGGTGGATTTGGATCGGAGCGGGTTTATTGATGCTAAAGAACTGCAGCAGGCGCTTATTTCGAGTTACCAGAAGTTTAGCACCCGGACTATCCGATTGCTCATGTTTCAGTTCAGGAATCCGAATGATCCGTTCCGAACTGGTTTGTTTTCGTTTCGATCTTAATTTGATTGTCTATTAAGCCAAAGCTTATCTAAGATGCTTATTAGCTTATATAAGTGTGATTAAAGTTTAATTAGCTTATATAAGTTTGATTAAGCTTACATTATTGTATTTCAGTTTGAATCTTTGAGATAAACGATTGGTGCTTATCAGGTCAAAAATTTGAGAAATTTTGCTTCAGTTAACTGCTTTGTAGTATAATATGTGATATTAGAGCTATTTTATTGGATATTGAGGTAAGTAAATTGAGTTCCTAAAATCTTAACATGCCTCATGATAGTTAGTTATTCCGAGTAATTGTTATTGTATGTAAAGTGCTTATGTGTGTGTAATAACCTTTTAATTTTTGCTACTGTATGTATATGACCTCTTATAACTTCGATGACCTGGTGACTTATATAGCTGCCACGTCAGCAAATTATTGAAAATTCATGGTTGATGAAGGCAAAATTTAAAAGTTTATTACACATACAAAAACAATATGCGATAAGTTGGATACATTGTGATGCGGTTTTTTCCTTTTTTTTTATACCAAGTAAAGATTATGTTGTGGCTTTTAAGTCTTGAAGCACATTATTAAAGGCCTAATGTGTTGTAATCTGAGTAATAGCATCAATTGGTCACATATATTGATCAAAATTGTCTCGTTAAGCAATGAACAGAAAGTCATCTTTTTATGTATTATAACGTGATGTTTTAGATTTTGATTATTTCATTCAAATCGATAAAATTACATTTTCTAGATGTTCACTCTCTGTATTCTTTCTCAGGTCCCAAAGAATTTGCTGAGTTATGGAGCTGTCTTGGCCAATGGCGAGTGAGTAAACAATTCAATTTTGAATTTCCTTATTCTATAAAAACATTATAAAGTTCGTTAGCACAGATATAATCGTAATCTTTTTTATGCAAATTTCTTGATTTTGCTTTCATTTTTTATCTATTAGGCTATTTTTGAGAGATTTGATAGGGACCGAAGTGGAAAGATTGATTTAGCAGAATTACGAGATGCCCTCTACAGTCTTGGATATGCAATTCCACCTTCTGTCCTACAACTCTTGATTTCAAAATATGATGACCAAAGTGGAAGGAGGGTAGATCTGTCTTTTGACACTTTTGTCGAGTAAGCCTTTCTAAATTTACAATTTCCCGTTCCAGCTTCTTCTCCCAATTCTTACTTACGATCTTTTATTTTTTTTCCTTAAAATTTTCAGGTGCGGAATGATTGTGAAGGTGAGCAACAAGTTTCTAATAATATAGTTTTTGTAATCATATTTAACAGAATGATTATGATTATTGTGTGCAGGGTTTGACAGAGAAATTTAAGGAGAAGGATACACGGTACACGGGTTCAGCCACTCTTTCTTATGAGACGTTTATGACTATGGTTATCCCGTTTCTTGCAGCCGAATAAAACTTTGTAATTAGTAGCTTTTGTTTTTAGCATTTGTTTTTGTCAACATGAATCATAAATGTAAACATGGGAAGGTTGTTGCAAGTGTTTGAGTTATTGTTTATAAACAAGAGTAATTTCTGACGCGCTTTGCAGCGGGATTTAATTTATAGTACTTTTTTGACATCAAGATAAATATTTTATTTTAATTGATTTTGATTTACCTAAATTATATTTATATCAAATCTTGCGATAACTTATTTATATAATCTGTCTTTTGAAATACAAATATATATTATGTCATTAGTTTGGGCTCAATTGTTTAGGTATATTTTTCTTATTATTTTTTGAATAGTAAAAATATCAAATACTTCTAATCTGCATCCCTATCATCACCAATGATTTAGAGCACTGGTTTTAAATCGGATGGGCTAAATGGTTGGAGCGGCTGGACCAAATTAAAATATTATTCCATATTCATGATAAGTTAATAATAAAAAAGGTACATAAATATAAAAAAAAAGTCTAAATTAATACAAAACAAACATTTATAACAAATCCAAAAAAATGTAAAAAAATATTTTCCAACAAAAGTAATGCAATATTAATTTAACTTTTTCATAATTTATTGCATATTTCAAAATCATTTAGGATTAAAAACAAGAAAATTTGGTACAACCCGGTGTTAACCCTATTCGGTCAAAAATCGGCAATTCAATCCAACCTTCTTCTTGCTTATTGACTGGCTATATCTAGCAAACTGGTAATATTAATATATAAACATGAAATTCTGTTAAGTATATATAGATTTTCTTTTACGAAAGTCTTTAAATTGTAAAATCATACTACCTGCATATCACAATAAGGTATACATTTTTTATTTTTGACAATGTTAAAATAAGTAGCACCTTTTAAAATTACCTTATTTGATAAAAAAAGTGACACTCATATTTACTAATTATCCACTTTAATACTTATAGTGGAATGATCATTTTACTCTTACTTTTATTTTTAAATATCATTAACATCATTTTATTTAAAGAGAGTGGAACCAATCCTTCGATAACTATTTACTTTAATCTATTTAATTTAAACATTATTATAACCTTTTGGATAAAAAATAATGAAACTTAAAATGTCATACGAAAATAGTAGTAATAACTGGTAATCGACCTTCAATTTAAAAGAAATAAACATTGATATTGATGCCGATGTTGTCATGATATGCTTCTTTTGGATTTTCTAAAAAATTGAGTGGTAATATTGGAAGCACAATAATTGAGATTTCCATAACACCGTTTTGTGTAGTCAATAGATTGGTAAAACTCCGTTTTATGTTTGCCTAATGAACAGTAATTTAACAATGACTGACTAATGTATATATATAGAAGAATTACAGTTATCAGTGCTCATTGAGTCATTGTTAGAAGGGCTATTGTCTATTTCGGGAATGTATTTCACCAAAATAAGCAACATAAAAAAATCTAAAATCTTTTTTTCAACTAGTTTTTAGAGTAAATTACATCGGAGGTCCCTGTGATATATCACTAATTACGATCTCAGTCCTTGAACTTTATTTATTACATTGGATGTTCTTGGTATATATATTTTGTTGCACCCATGGTCTCTGTTGCCCTTAAATTTTTTTAAATGACCAAAATACCCTTTTGACTTTTTGTAATAAAGCGAAGATAAAGGACGTACTGTGCATGTAATAAATGATAAACTACAGGGATCATCCGTGAAATTTACTCTATTTATTGATTTTCTTTTTCTTTTTTTCTCTTTTGTCTATATTCTTTCACCATATTTAGACTCACCACCCACCTTTATTTATTTGAATTCAAACCTCAATCAATAAACATTATCGCCGCGTCATCAAACTCCCTGAAAAGTCGATTCATCCCCAACCACTACCTCTGGTTGCCTTCTCCAGTTGTTCCACTATCGGTGACGTTCTATCGACTTACGTGTGCTAAACACCAACTCCCCTGGCGACTTGTATCAATTTTCCGAATCAATTTAGGTCAATAGAACGTCATCGACAGAGGAACAATTGGAGAAGGAAAACGAGGTTAGGATGAATCGACTATTTAGGGGGGTTTGGTGACGAGACGGTAATTGTAATTGATTGAGGTTTGAAATCAAAGAGATAGAGGTGGGTGGTGAGTTTGAATGTGGTGAAAGAATATAGATAAAAGAGAAAAAAAAATAAAAAAAAATTCAATTAATATAGTAAATTTCACGGATGGTCCCTGTGGTTTATCACTTATTACATCCACAGTTATTTATCTTCACTTTAATACAAAAAGTCAAAAGGGTATTTTGATCATTTAAAAAAATTGAAGGGCAGTAGGGACCATGGGTGTAACAAAAAGTATACACCAGGGACATCTAGTGTAATAAACGAAGTTCAGGGACTCAGATTGTAATTAGTGATATACCACAGAGACCTTCGGTGTAATTTACTCTGGCTTTTATTACTTAAGTGTGGTCTGGTCAAACAAATAATAGTCTACTCACACAAAAATATAGTCTAATCGTACATTTATTGCAAAAAAAAAATACTCTGATCACACAAAAGAACATTTACCTAGCACATGGAGGCTGGAACCACACATTTGCACATAAAAAAATCAAGCAACGAGGTCCATTTTGGAAAAACAAAGTCGCATAAGTTATTCTTGAGAAAAGATGTCTATTTTTAATCTACCTTGATAATTACCTGTAATGTTGAATTTAATGCATAATCGTACGCCTTTATTTATACATTTTGTAGAAAAAAGTGAATCAGAAACAAATATTATCAAACATCGAGTAGTCCAGTCTACAAACACAAGTTGGATTCTCAACAACTAAAACCAACAATGTTTAAAACACACACTACGTACGTCCAAATCAAGCAAAATCATCTTCTTTGTGAGTATAAATCACACAATCTGAAGTTGGCCTGGCAATGCAAGTCAACACATAACCTTCTGCAAGTTGGTCATCATCAAGAAACGCTTGATCTGACTGGTCAACTTCACCCGAAGCAACTTTTCCAAGACAGCTGGAACACGCGCCGGCCCTGCAAGAATACGGGAGATCCATCCCAGATTCCTCGGCTGCATCAAGAATGTATTCATCACTAGGTACTGCTAGAACCTTTTCACTTCCATCTGGACCAATCAGCTTAACGTTATATTTAGCCATTGCGTTTATCCTGAAAGAAGACCTCGTTTTTGACCCAATTGTTTTTGTGACGGGTTTTAGCGACGGAAGAGAGAATGGTCGTTTTAAAATAGCGACCGGATGGGTGCAGCTTTTAGGAGCGGTTATGACCATGCATTGGGTAGGTAGTCCAATGGCCGACATGGTGGTTGCTTACCTGAATGCAAAAGGTTTAAAGGTTAAAATGCATTTTAGTATTCTGAACATGGCTGATTAGGTCTTTTAACTACCTTAAACTATTAAATGTGCAACATGGTACTCTAAACTTGACAAAATTATCGATTTAGTACCTGACTCACTACACGTGATTTGCTTCTAATATCAGTATATTGAGATGTACGTATATTTTTTAGTCTCTCAATAGCTCCAATGAAAGTAAGTCAAGCAAAAAAATGCGAACAAATTAATGAGTCAAGATATTAAAATAACCATTTTGTCAAGTTCAGGGTACCATGTTGCACCTTGAATAGTTCAAGGTAGTAGAAGACTTGGTCGACCAAGTCCGGGTACTAAAATGCATTTGGTCAAGTTTAATTATAGAAACTGTTAGGTGATTTCTATGTCTTCAATCATCTTATGTAATTGAGATTTAAACTTGAAGCTTTATCTAAAGTCCATCTTAATCACACACAAATATTCCCGACATAAATAGACCCGTTGGTTTAAACTCGAAGCTAGTATAAAGCAAAGATAATTCTACTGAAAGTTGTCTTATATTTAGATAAAGGGCAAATTGGATAATGTGGATAAGGGTTTGTAATTCCCGTACCGGAATTGAACAATATAAATAATACATATTTACCTATACACTCTCAGATTAAGATAAATTGGAAAAATGATTGTCGGATTTTTAAAATACTAATAACCAAAACAAAAAGTAATCCAAACAAACCTTAAATTAAACCAAATTACGGTAATCATCAATGTATATGATGATGATAAAGGGAAAAAATATGAAAAAGAAACAAGAA